>VDFB02136869.1:0-30308 GCA_007258455.2 Sequoia sempervirens
GGTACAATTAGATGAATGTAAGGGAAGTACAAATAATGTCATCCTGGCATTAAGGACAGTCTAGAAGACCCATGCACAATCATATAACATGACTGAGCATCACAAAGTAAGGAGGGTTGCCAATAGACAAAGTTTCAAGATGATTTTCTAATGGAGTATAATGATACACTTTTATGAATTACTTAGCCATGATCACAAACTATTCCAATACTTTTAAATAGGAGCAGCCACTTAAAGATAGGACAGTCATGTCAAGTATACATAGTTCAATCATCCATTAAGAGAAAATGGATAGTCGATAACCCTTTAGTAATGGCTACCATGCAATGAAGGCAGTCCTGTTGTAGGATGGTGGATAAGCACTGTGAATCATAAAGGACAATCATCACCAAATATGGACAGTGACCTTCCAACTTTGATGCATCATCAAAGACAGTGACACCGCACCAACAGAGTGCTCTCTATGTGATCCTATACAAGCTATGGGAACAGTCCTAAGGAGGGTAAAGAACAACAACAATACATGTTGATCATCATTGAAGGAAAAAAACAACACATACTGATCAAATGAATGTGAAAATCAATGAAGACAACCAAAATGAGTCCAAGGTTTCTGTGCAAGACCAGGGGATTGATATCTCTCAATGATAATTCTATGACAGTCATAGTAATAATTCTACTCACTATCATAATGACTAAGCACAACCATCAACAATCATAAAATGAATGGGGGTTAGTGCATAGACAATCAAAGGAGATGACAGTCACCATTTAAGCAATCTACAAAGATCATGATTCTATTTGACAAGGGTAAAGGATCATACATGAGCTATGAAGGAGACCATACATGTAAATATCAATGAGCAAGCATAATGAGACAACCATACTTCACAGAGATCCCAATCCTAAAGAGCAGTTAGCAAAGATCATGAGATAGCAATTATGACAGTGAGTAGGATACTTAATACAATACACCTGAAGTAGTTATCTCAAAGGATTCACAAATTTGAAAGTCTTGAAATTGAGAAGAAAACAAGGGGGACTCTACTATCCATACTGGGCCATCAACTTATGTCAATAAGTGAGATCAAGTTTTCCTACAGTCTCAAGGACTGTGCTATGCCCAAGTCACAGTGTTAATGATTGTGCAGGACTTTGAGGAAAGTCTAAATATCCATCAAGGAAATCAAGAGCATTCATAATGCTAAAAGGCTAGTGGTAGTCTCACATGGTGGTTACATTAAGAAAGTGCCTGTCACTAGTGGCAATAGGTTGGTAGGATTTTATAGAATGGAGGGTTTCAATACAAGCTTGATACCAAAAATATAGATGAAAACAAAGCTTTAGTGCCAATACCAGTCCATTGTCATCAATGAGAAATACTTGCTTAATGGAATCGCAATATGAGATAGGAAATCATAACCTTTAAAGGCAATCATAAAGGGTAGACAACCATTGGGAGATAACAATCAAAGTTTATGACAATAGGTGGTAGGAGATTCCATGACAATGCAGAGATTATAAAGGAGAACATTCTACAGTAATGAAGAATCTGGTTGCTCATTAAAATTTTTGAAGCCCTCCTAAATTATGTTCAAGAATCAAAAAAATTTTTTTCAGAAGAGTCTATGAAAAGTTTCGAAAATCATTGGATACAGTCTTGAGTAAGGCCAAGGAGCTTGTATGAGATATGGTCCAACATGTAGTAGTGTCAAGGCACTATTTAAAATTTGATGCAAGTCTCACAATGTTCCACTTCCTGAGCTCAAAAAGACCTTATTCCATACTCCATTATTGAGGTAATTATCTCAGTTTGTTCCAAAAGAGAGAGGAAAGATCATTTAGATGATAGTGTATCTACAGAGTAAGTGAAGATGAAACTTTAGAATAGTGTGTCTTTTTCATGGGCCAAGAAAAAAGAATATCAACAAACTGAAAAGGCAAATGCAGAGATTATAAAAGAAAGCAGTCTACAAAAATGAAAAAATCCATTTTATGCATCATGGCAGGCCATGGCATGGAGTGGCTTTCTTCTTGCAAATATAAAAACCCACTTGGGGTTTTGATCAAATGGAGCAACATTGCTTTGTTTTTACCAGAATGATGAAATAAACTTGCAAAAATCATCTTTTTCTTGCAACAATTTATAGCCTGTACAAAATCCAGTGACCCATTTGGGTTTTTTTGCAAACAGTGGAAGAGTTCAACAAAATTACATGATACAGGAGACCCAAGTAGGGGTTTTTCTTAAGATTCAAGAAAAAGACAGAAAATAACAAATGCAAGAAAACCTAGTTCACATGATGAGGGCCGAGCCACATTCCAGTTTTCTTTTCTTTTCCAAAAACCCATTTGGGTTTTTATTTTTGCCAAGATTTATGAAGAAGAAGGAAAGTCAAAACATTACAGGATGGTTTTTAGAAATGAAGCATAAGAACACATCTATCTATTCATGGCCATGGCCAGTGAGCCTTTTGCAAGTCAGATAAACAAAAGAAACAAAATGGAGTGTCCTCATTGATAAATGCAAAAAATAAACGAGCTTCTACACTTCAATTTTAAGGTAGAAACAAAGAAAAACATGGTTTTCTATTACTCAAAGTTAGGAGAAGAGTCAACTTAACTCACCTAGAACTTTCACTCACAAAAAATATTGCAAAAATTTCAAGCTTTTACTTCTAGCGCAACTTCACAGAATTATCATGGCGGCTGTCAACAAATGAAACAACAACAGAGAGAGGAAACAATACAGATGGGTCAAAAAAATGTCCATGGCCGTGGCATTTTGGCTAAAAAACGGCCTCCAGATGGTGAAAAATCTAGTTTTTAAACTACATAAAGCATTTTACCTGCTGCTCGCGGTGTTTCTCATCAATGAAGTCAATGAAACCGTGGCGAACCTACATTTTTCCTATGTTTGCTCAAACCCTGGCGGCAGAGGATCATGTTTCCAGATTCTTCCAAGCGACCAAATGATGGTGTTTTTTACATCATTCGGGTATTATCATTAGGGTTTGACCCTTCTTTTAAAACCAAACTCATGTAAAATATGATGGGGGTTGAAAATCACATACTATTGGCTTAGACATTTTTTTTTTATGCCTTCATTTCTTTTCCCCATTCCTTAAAGCTTTGCTAAGTCTTCAATATATCATGAGCTATCAACTAGGCATTTTATGCCTTGTGTTATTTTGACTTATGTTGAGGTGTGCAATACATTGTGTTGCCATGAGACCCTTAAGTGATGCTTTTCTTTTGCCAATACCATGGCGGAATATGCTTTCCAAGAGTCTTGAAGGTCGACCTTATGAGCCAAGTGCTATTGATACTATATGCCTTCGCAAACCAATGAAGTATGACATGTGTGGGAGAATACAAAATATAGTAAGTTGATGGTGAAATGCCTTAGAGGCTTTTTGAGAGATTTTTCCATAGCATTTGATGTTACATTTTATTCCATGTCTAAAATTATCATGTATGTGATTTTAAAATCACTTTTATTGTGCCTTTTAATGCTAATGTAACGCAAAAATATGGTAGGGCCCTTTAATTTATGCTTAATTGTAAAGTGTTTTGCTAAGTGGTGTTTTATAAATCACTTAACAAATTCACTATCTTTAATGCTTTTAAAAGCCATGTGTTTTCAGAAACACACATATTGCATGATGGGGAATATGGTCAAGTGTTGAAATAGGACCAATTATGACTTGCAGAGGTGTGGGAAGTGTGAGATGTTGTTTAGACTATCTTGGTGAAGAATGAGGCCAACTAGAGGTTTATTTGTCACATTTTTGGGATGGCTATTGACTTAGCTTGTTTTTTCTTCATGTAGAGGGCATTTTAGAGACTTCTAGAAGGTTCTTCTGGAGCCATTTCTATTTTATCTGAGGATAATCTTCTAGAAGCACATGTGTGGGAGGTTTTGGTGGGTGTTGGTTAAGTATGTTCATTTTTGAACATTTTAGGAGTTCTTTCTTTTTCAGCAGGAGGCTAGCTACTATCTTGGAGTTATTTTCTTATGAAGCTGCATTGTAACTCAAACAAACCTAATATGTAGTAAGCACTTTGAATTGAAAAAGTAGAGCACTTTTACCTTCTCATTGGTTTGTATATTAAAAATTTCATTGTCTAGATTAAGGAATTTCTCGCATGTGTGGAGCAATTTTTTTTACTTATACATGTTAGTGATGCAAGAGTAGTCGGGTCCATTGGAAATCCCACATCACCAAAAAAATATTTTCCTTTCATGCTCAAAATATAATGTAGGCTTCAGGAGCATCTTGTGCAGTGCTTTAAATATAAAAATATCCATTTATGGATACATGGATTCCATTTCAAATATCAAAGGCAACTAGGTTGTTTAATGTGATTATATTGCATAATTTCAAGGTTGAAGGGTTGAATGGATCCATTGGAATGGTAGAGGAAACTTGTAAAGTAAAATTAATTAATTTAATGAATTTGGATGGCTAGGGAAGTGTGCATAAGGCAAGTGACATTTGGCATTACATTCTTTTCTTATTCTTTCAATTTGGGTGCCTAAAATGGATGGAAAAACTAGTGATTTTTGGAAAAAATGAATGACTTTGATTTCTATTTATAAGAATGATTTGGTTTATGATTTTAATTATTTTTCAAAAACATATACAGTATCAAGTCATTACATATGGTGCAAAAATACTTATGCCACGTTTTGGAAGAAAAACTATGTTTTATTTCATTATTTTTGAAGATATTCAAACATAGGTCAAGTTGAGGGAAATAAAAGGGAAGATTTGAGTACCACTTTTTGGTGCATTTAAAAGGCTTAATATTAAGAAGCATAAATCAGCAACAAAAAGTTTGAAGAAAGGATTTGCAAGTAGTTGTAGAGGGTTGGCTGAGATAAGTGTGGGAAATCAGCTTGCCAAGAGGAGAGGAGTAGAGATTCAAAGAGAAGGAATTTGCTGGTGTGTTGATAGCGTTCAAGGTAGTCATGAGAGTTGTATGATAAAGAAAAAAAATATATTTAAAAATATCAGTGAAGCCAAGAATGTGTGAAGGTATCGAGGATTTTGAAGACTTGCAGGCAAGAGGTGTGTAGAAAACCTTTTAAATTTTTTAAGTTTTCTCTCTTGTTGAAATCCTCCATATATGTAATTATTCTTGAGGAATTTTGGAATAAAGATATGTTTCAATTTTTTTTGCAACACGTGTATTAATGTGAGTAGCATGATATGTAAAGGTTGAAAGATTGGGTATTTTGATAAGACCCCCCAATCTTGACTACATCAGTTAGTGATGAGTTTTTTAGAAGTGATTTTGATCGCTATATTTATTGAAATTAGATAAATGATTGTATTTGTATTATTATTTATTATTTTGATGACATGAAATTAATCATTGGAAAGAATGATACATTAATAAATGAATTGAAATCTCAATTGTCTGGTAAGTTTAACATGAAGAACTCAAGTGCTACTAGACATATACTTGGTATGGAGATATATAGGGACATGAGTAATAAGAAAATATGGCCAAGACAAATGAAGTATCTTAAAATTATTTTATAGAGATTTAGGATGTTGGAAAATGGATTAGTAAACACACCCTCCTCAGATTCAGAGCCTATTAGGAGTACCCCCAGTAATCATAGAATCGAGAAGCTATATCAACATTAGTACAAAATTGAGTTTAGAGAAATGTCTTAAAACTACATTGTTACACCCCTCTTCTTAGTTACCAAGTTATTTTTACCTTCATGAGTAAAAATGATGACAGATGTAAATCATGACTTTAATATGTTTAATAGGTTGCTTAAATATAAATTAATTTGTCATTTATTTTTAAGGTATGATCATGTTTTATAAAAGTAACATGATGGAAAAATAATCATGCTATTTTTAAGGTATGAACATGTTTTATACTGATGGAAAATGTGATGAATAAATATGTGATGCAATATGATTACTTTAATGCTTTGACAATACAAATAATTTATGATGCAAATCGATTTCATGTGAACGACTAGCTACCTTTGTGATGCACTAAGTTGGATGTAGGAAGGAATTGAGCCTTGAGTAAGAGAGGGTGAGTATCACTCAAGAGAAGAACTTGGTCTGGTAACCCTGATATGCCTATCTGAGTTATCACACACTCACACCTTGGTTAAAAAGAGTCAAGATTAGATTGGGAATCGGGCATAAGTAATCCTTGGTCATGGTTTGGGGATGATTTGGATGAATTTGGTTTTAGTCTTTGGTTTCTTGATTGTTGTTGGTTTGAATTAAGTGATTGAGTATCTGTATTGGGTATATACATGTTTACATATAAAAGTAATTTTAGTATCTTGAATTGATTAAGACTTGTATCAATATGTCAGATTGCTATATATATATGTATATATCAATGAAGTCGATAATAAGGTAAGAAATATATATGCATTTGTATATAGGGTTGATATATAAATGTGAAAACAAACAAAAAAAAAGTGAAAATGAGCAACGATTGTGAGCTTTCGAATGAGCATAGGGATAGGGCAGTAAGGCAGGATAGGGATGTTGGTGTTCGTGATGGCACTGGGGTTGAGTTGGGTGCAATGGGTGCAATCTCAAAGTTTAATGATCCAACGAGTGAAGTTGGGAAGGGCCTTAGATAAGGGAAATTGTTCAAGATTATTGTGGGAAATGTCAATATTTGGGTTTTTGATGCGGTTCCTTTAATTTTGATTCTAAATAATTTTCTCAATTTGGAGGCTAAGAAACTCAAAAAATAGGCAATTATTGCTAAGTTTGTGGGAATTTGGCCATTGACAGAGAAAATCAAATCGTGGATAGGGCACCGGTGGTAGGGATGTGTGCAAGAGGTTAGTTTTTTGGCACTAGGGTTTATGAGGATTATCTTCAATTCAGAGGCTGAAAGGGACATAATTTTTCTTGGAGGGCTTTGGTTCATGGAGTTTGTAGGGATGTATATGTGTGCTTTGTCTCTTGGGTTTGATCTGCACAAAAAATTAATTTGGGATGCCTTGATGTAGATTTGTTTGATCAAAATTCTAGTGGAATCATGGACGGAAGACATTTTGTAGATGTTTGGAGACTCATTGGGGAAGTTTATGCATAGTTATTATGCTCTCAAAGGTGTTTAGGTTGATTCCCCAGTGCGTATTTATGTGAGGATGGATTTAAGCTAACCCTTGTGTCATACAATCAAATTGCAATTTTCTCTAGGGGATGTGGTTGTGGAGGTAGATTATGAGGGGTTCCCAATAAGGTGCTTTAGATGTGGGGATATCAGACATGTTTCCAAATGTTGTGTGGCCAAATCTTTGGTCGCGATGGTGGAAGCAAGGCATGTTGTGTCCACCTTGGCCCTTTGTATTGTTGCTAATGTTGATAGGTCTCACCCCTCTCCTAAATTTGGGGGGTGGTGCCTCTTGGGGGTAGTAGGATAGGAATAATTATGCAACAAAAGGATGAAAAGGGAGTGATTGCTTCCAAGCTTGGAGTGGAGCAACATGGGGTACTAAAGGGAATAAGTAACGAGGATGGTAAAGTGATACCTAGTGTTACTTCAGTGTTGGACTTAGGCCAGGGTTCTTTAATTGTTGTGGGCAGGGGAAGATGCGAATTGGACTTAGAAGATAAATAAAACTCTTGGAGTATGGTAAATAGGAGGGAAAAGAAGTTGGGTCACAAAAGCTAGCTTGTAGTGGATACTAGGGGTTCAAATTCTAAAGAAAGGAAGTTAGAAGCAACAAAATCCAAGATGCAAGCTTTGGAAAACATAAAAAATGGCTCTCAAGCTACCTTGAAGTGCTTTGTTAATTTGGAGGCAATCACCTCCCTGTCGAAGGTTGTTAATGAATGCTATAAGCTGGAATATATGGGGTCTTAAATACCCATAGAAATGTCACTTGCTTAAGTAGCTTATAGTGTATGAGTCCCCTTATGTGGTCTTCCTTCAAGAAATGAAAATATAGGCCAATAGGTTTAAGGAATTATTTCCTAGGGTGTGGCAAAATAGTGATGGTGCGATAGTGGTTGTTGTTGGTACGGTTGGAGGCATTGCCTTTTTATGGAATGCTCATAGTTATGAGGAGTAGATCATTGATGAGCACTCTTCTTGCTTTACAATGTGTTTCAAGGATCTTAGGTATGGGAATTATTTCTTGGAAACCAATGTCTATGGGCCTAATTTAGAGCTTGAGGTGAAGACTTGGGACCATATTCGGGGTTTGAGAAGTAGCCATACAAATAGGTAAGGCTAGTTGGAGGGGATTTCAATGTTGTGTTGAGTCTGTTGGAGAAGAAAGGGGCAAGAGCATTGACTAACTCTAGGTCTGCAGCCTTCGAAGACTTTAGTGTGGACTTAGCTCTTATCAATGTCAAGCCCAAGACGGGTTGGTTTACATGGAATAATAGAAGGGTTGACGATGGGAATATCCTTTTTCAGTTAGATAGGTTCTTTGTTAACTCTGATTGGCTATTGGATTTGGAAGGATTCTTCTTTGTTGTGTTATAATTTGGGGGATCAGATCATTGGTTGATCTCAATCAAGTTCACCAAAAGTCTTAAACCAAAGGGATCCCATTCAAGATGGAATATTTTTGGCCTGAGCATCCAAACTTCTCTCATGCCCTTCAAGGATGTGGAATAAAGAGATTAAGGGGAATAAGCAGTTCATCCTATCTTAGAAGCTTACTAAAGTAAGGAGGAAAGTCAAATCTTGGAATAAGGATGTCATAAACCTATTTGAAGCGAAGTCTAGGATTGGGGAGGAGTTAAAAGAGGTGGAAAAGAAAATTTTTGGGCTTGGATTCCCTCGTGAGTTAAGAGAGAAGGAGAAGGCTTTACTAGAGCAACAAGAAAGGGTGCTCAGAACGGAGGAAATTTTGTGGTAGAAGAAGTCATATATCAAGTAGCTCAAATAGGGTGATCATAACACTAACTTATTTCACCTATCCACCAAAATTAGGAGACAATATAACATGATTAATACTATTCAGACCCCTACAGGTGTTGTTATTAATGATGTGGTTGCTATTAGAGAGGAGGGGAGATCCTTATTTCTTTATTTATTGGGGACTCCTCTTGTGGAGGATCTTGCTAATCAAGAAGTTATGTTAGGGAAAATTCCAAATCTAATTTAAAAAATGAAAAAATATAATGTTGTTGGATTATTTTACCCATGAGGACATCAAAGCTACTACCTTCTCTTTAGGCATCGGGAAGGCTTTGAGCCTTGACGAGTTCCAAGTGGAATTTTTTAAGAGGTTTTGTGAGATTTTTTGGGATGATGTTTAGTTGGTGGCTGAGAAATGTAGAAGGAAGAAGACTATGATGAAGCTTTGGAACTTTATGTACATTCCCCTAGGTCCTAAGAAGCGGTCTCCCAACTATTTTGATGACTATAGGCCAATTGCACTATGTAATTCAATTTATAAAATTGTCACTAAGGAAATGGATTCTTGACTCAGGCTCTGTTTGGACAATATTATCTCAAATGAACAAAGAAGTTTTCTAAAGGGTAGGAAGATTATTGATGGGATCATCATGGCTCATGAGATAATTCATTCTATCAAATCCAAAAGGAATGAAGGTATGGTGATTAAACTTGATATGAATAAGGCTTATGACATGGTGTCATAGGATTTTTTGTATGAAGGTTATGGAGAAGTTTGGGTTTAAGAAGGGCTAGTGTGATTGGGTGATGGGTTGCATCTCTTCGGCCTCTTTTGTGGTTCTTGTCAATGGTGTGGCTTATGGTACTTTTGATGCTAAGTTGGGCTGAGGTAGGGCGGCCCTCTATCACCCTTCCTCTTTCTCATTCTAGTGGAAGCTTTAGGAAAATCCTTGAGGCAAGAAGTTAGTTGTGGGTGCTTATGAGGCTTGCAGGTTTCTGGGGGGGTTGACAATGTTACTCATCTCCAGTTCATGGATGATTCCCTCCTCTTTGGTGAGGCCATTGCTAGGGAGGCTAGAAAAATCAAAAGAGTTTTGTCCCTTTATGAGAGGGTGGATGCTCAAGTTGTGAGCTACTCTAGATCTAGGATTTTCTTCCTGAAATAATTTTTTTTGGAAAGATTGAACATCTAGGACATCCTTGGGTTTGATTTTGCCTATCTTCCTAGTAGATATTTGTGGATGCCTCTCATTGATCATAAAACATTTTTTAATGATTAGAATACAATGGTTGAATGGGTTCAAGGTAAGTTGGCCTCTTGGAAGGGATGGTGGTTGTCCTTAGTTGGACAAATTTTTCTTATCAAATCATCTCTAGCAGCAATTCCCATATTCATGACGTTAATGTTTCAAATCCTGAGTAAAGTTGCTAAGATTCTTGAGAATTATATGCACACATTCCTTTGGCATGGCTATGATAATGCTTCTAAATACAGTTTAGGTAAGTAGTATGAGGGTTGCATGCCTTCTTCTCATGGTGGCTTGGGTCTTAGAAGGTGCATTCACATGAACAAAGCCTTAGGGGCCAAACTAGTGTGGCACATATATTTTGAAGGGCACATACATTGGAGAAAAATCATTCAAGCTATGTATCTGGGGAATGAAAAGGACATCCTATTTAATGCCAATCTCCCAAAAGGCTCTTGTGTCTAGAAATTTTTAAGGTCTTGCACTGGTCTTATTTCCTCAACATCAAATGGCATTTGGGGAATGGTTAGAAAATCAGATTTTGGAGAGATTGTTGGATTGAAAATGAAGCTTTGAAGGTGCAGCATGACTGGAGGCCTATGGCCATCCATTTTGAAGATACTTGTAACATGCACATCTAATATTTCCAAAATAAATTAACAATTGAGATTATGAATAGAAATTTAAGACACAAATCCCATAGCTATTTCCAACATAGAAATTTCATGTCCATAAGTAAATAAAAAATAATTTGTGTATATTCATTTCCAAATGTCAATAGCCAATATATAAAGTTTGGCATGACACTCAATCACCATATAGTCAATACAATAATTATATCAATGATACAAGTACATCAACTAGATAGAAATTCCACCTAAAATTCCTCTTTGATAACTCACCTCCATTAGTGGGTGAGAACATGGTTTATGTGCTTTTCCACCCAACCACGAAGCAATGATTCCTTGAAATTCTTTTGTCCATCAAAGAATACCCGACTTTCATAGAACACTTAGCAAGACATACAGTTTGTAATATGGAATTTGTGTATGCCTAACTACATGCATTTCTATCTATTGTTACATGCAAGTTCCATGTTAGGTAAAAATATAAAGAAGACAAAGAGAGGATAAATAAATAAATAGTTTGTTTTGAATAAAATGTCAACAGAGCTTGGCCAAGCTCATGTTGCATAAATGCAAATTAAATTATATTTGGAAAAGAAAATCTACACTCTCTCCCACCCATTCCTGAAAGGTAGCTTATCATAGCAAAAGAGGTATTCCTCCCTTCTAGACCATCTACTATCATCATACATTAGTGTGCTACAATCTATCCCTGGTACTTTTGTATCATTCCATTTCATCAATAATTGAGAAATTAATCCATTTAAAATCTAGTAAATCCATTCATCTATCATTATATAACTACCTTTCCTTAAGATTCGTATTTGCACTTCAACACTATTCCATTTATGCGATTATTTCCTTTGCAAATAAAATTAAGCAACATACCCAAATGAGTAAATAAGATGAAATAAGAAGGTATACAACATGTATGTGGACATGCATAAATGTATCATTTATGCATGTGCAAATATATGCTTGAAAATAAACATAGTTTGGAATATGTGTATACATTCTCAAGATTTAAGAAAAAAATCCATTTTGTAAGCAATTCTTTTCCATATTCAAGTAAACATTGTTCTATTCAGATGCACAATCTTGGTCATACAATAATCATAATTTATAGTCCACAACATGAGAAAAACATCTGTACAATTTGTGGACATCAAATCTGAAAAATGTTAACAATTTTAACATAATATCATCATGTTATTCCTTTGCAAAACATTAGATTTGAAATCCCTATGAAATACTTGACTATAATGAAACATGCAAATTAGATAAACAAAGATAATCAAATGTAAGCATATAAAAGCATAGTCAAAACTCTATTCCATAGTGGATTGGTGTCACATGTGCTAGTGACCCTTTCCCAATCCTTGATTGATAAGATTAAGATGAAAATGCTATGAAGATGGTGGAGTGATGATGAACAAAATCAGTTCTCAAACCAAGAGAGTGACTTTGCATAAAGATTGTGGAGGATTTGCTTGAGGATGAAGCTTGTATTTAAAGATTTTCAAATGCTGAGTGTTGAAGAGGGACCAATGTGGGACTAAAGATCAAGCCAATAAGATAAGGCCACTTGTCATCATGTGATTGGTCAATGGTTGTGCAAGATTTGGGAAGAGTGCCCATGAGAGGGAGAATTTGAATTCAAATTTGCAATAAATTTTGAGAGGGGGACAAAGAAAAACAACAATAAATGCCCTGTTTGACTTGTCATGTTGAGAGAAAATGAGGTTTTAATAAATCAATAAAATTGATTTATTGTGCAAGTGGAGATATCTAGAGAATGCAAGTGGGTGAGATTAGCCTTAGATTAGGATTAGATTAAGTTAATGATGATTAGGTTGATTTAATGCTGATTAGATGATTTTGACTTTTAAGACTTAAATACTTGTTTTATTTAAATCAGAAAAGGATGGAAGATGCATGTTTGAGATTTTAATTAAATAAATCTTGATTTATTTAATTAAACTATGATTGAGCTTTTGATGATAAGAACCTGATTTACTAGGTGAATGGATGTGATGCATTTGATTTATTTATTGAATATGCATAATGCTAATTTGACGTGTCTACACAATTATCTCAATAAATTACCTAATTTGTTCTATTCTGAACGGTCATATAGGTTCAGTATATTCAAATTTTTTAATTAAAAATCAAGATCAAAAAGAGTTGATTTGATTCCAATGTCAACCCATTTGGCTTCCTGATAAATGTTTTATTCTATTTTAGATCAATGATGATCATAGTAACTATATTCCATTCGGCTTTTTCAATATTTAATCTCTACTATTGAAAGTAGAATCAGAACATTGAAATAAAATACATTTTGAGCCATCCTTTATTCACACCCATATATACGAATAACTATAAAATTGGGGGTCGATAAGCATGATACAATGAGTCGATAAACATGCTATCAATTCATACTTGTTTTAATGTTTTCCTTATGGTTTATCAATCCTTATCACTAAGAGACTCTTATTCTATGAAACAGAGTGTATTTAGACATCGAATCTATGGTGGCTCGATGCATGATCATCTAAGTATATATATATATACACACACACACATAAATACCCATCGATAGATAAAGAAGTTCATTTTAAATGTTGTGAGGTGTTGGTGTTTCCCACTGCACCTTAGACATATCTAAGGAATAGCCAATTCCTATACTCAAGACTCTTGAAATGAATGGCCAACTAACAAGATCTAGTCAATGACTAAGATCTTCTATGCTTTAGGATCTGTGGGACCAAGGAGGGTATTCCTAGTGTGTTCATTTAGGATTTCACTCTGTTAAACACATCATTACACAAATCAATATTGATGAAGGACAATTCTATAACAATTACTACAAATTGGCTCATTTCTAAGTAAATTTCTACCCATTCATCAAAATGAAGACACCCTTAATGAGAATTGACATACATGAACATTGGAATTAATGAATTTAAACCTTGGATTTAGGTTGGTCTCTAGATGATTGTTTGATTAACCCCTTAGTTAAATCATTAAGGAACAAATGAGTGTCTTATTTATTGGGCAAAATGGATTCACACATATAAGAACTAGTAAAACAAAGATGACCCAATAACTCAATGGAATAGACTACTCTCACAATACTTTGCATCATGGAGCTCAAATTTTCTGATACACCACTACTTATCAAATCCTTTGCAAATGAACGTAAATTCATGGCCCCATTTAATTATTTAATTGATTGCTTGAATCAAAACAAAGAACAAAGAGACATACATTCGAACAAATGCTCAAAGTAGAATAAAAATACCATTAATATTTCTATTCAAAATTCACATAGACTTGCAGAAGGAGAGAAATATATCAAAATTATATACTTGCTTACATTTAAGTCATATCTATGAAACGATTTAATCTAATTGTATGAGCTCATTCATAAAGCTCAAAACTGACAAGCTATTCTATTCCTATCTACCCATATACATTTGACCAAAACCTCGCTAGAGTTTTCATCCTTTTTTCAAAAATGAGTAATGGTTTCCCTTTTATAGCACAAGGGAAGTGAAAAGCTTCCAACTGAAATGCAACTCCATTACAATTTTTTCATTTCATCAAAATTTCAACTGCATTTTACTTGCATTTCAAAACCCCCACATGTTGAATCTTCAGAACATGGTGCAAGTGGGGAAAGCCAAAATGTAATCATTGCCAAAGAAAAAAAATGCAAATTGCTGCCAAAACTCCCCTTGTCGCCATCCATGCCACAATGAACCAGGTATCCAAAATTCCATGAAAGCACACAACCGATGTCAAATACTAAAAAGTTCCACATACGCACAAGATAGGTCCAACACATCAAACTGCATCAATCACAAAATTTTGGACCCCATACACAACAAATTATTAATTACTTGTCACCCCACCCTTACTAGTGACATGCCCACAATACACACGACCACTCTTAGTCATTTCCAGAGAAGGAGAGGACACCTTAGCTTCCTCCTCTTTCTTTTCTTTGCTAACCACGGTTCCAGTTTGCCAACTAGGGGTTTTGACCGCCAATGGCACAACAGATATCACCTCCTCATCAAAGGGTAGACTATCATTCAACATAGCCAAATATCAACTATAGGTTGAGTTGGTCTCGGTGTCACTATCAAAGGCACTTCTCATAAGGTTGATGGGTGAATGGTGGCATTGATAGGAGCCACACCCATACCTTATTTTCCTTTGTGCTCCTATGGGAGACCACAATGAGCTCTTTCCTTTGTCATCTTCCTTTCTTGTAGCATCACCCTGGAATTGTAGCCTTTAATTGCACCTACTGGGTATGAGTCTAGGCTTCTTAGCGGAGATATTTGCCTCCATGGCTAGAGCAACTTTTGGTGCATTAGAACTAGACCTCCTTACTAGTTTGCTCATTTTCTTCTATGATAATTGCTCACACCACCTTGCCTTAATCAATCATAGTTCTAAATGCTAAGTTTAAATGACCTAAATAGTAGTTGTTCCTTCTATATTTATCGCATGGAGTGATGACGTTCACAATCAATATCTTTTATGCATGCGTAACCCAGGCAACTCATTGGCAGATGTACTGGCACCGTTTAATTCCCAATTGCATGGAAATCCGTAGACAATTCTTCATGATTTCCAGCATTTGCATCTCCACACAAATTGATATCAACTCAATTGCTCTTTGGGATGTTAGCCATTAATGCGGGCTAGTTGCACAGAGTAGAAATGATCGTCACATGTTATTTTACCAACTTTGAATGCTATCTGTCAATATTTTTCCTTGATGTATGATCAGACAACCAAATTTTATTTGACCTCCTTTGATTTCTAGCAATGGTTTGCTCAAATTTTCACAACCAATGAAGTTCTTCCATGTTGGATGACACCTTCATAGTATGCGGGCTCCATGGTCCGAGTAAGTGGGGACATATGTCAAGATCTCGCTGATCTCATTAGTTTTAACCATCATTCATTTTCACCCAACAAGCCAGCGCGACTCTACTGGATTGATCTCAGCCACTCATTGAAGATGTCGGGCCTTGGGAGCAATAGTGGGGAGTGGGTCCTACACTTTGCATGGAAACGTGTTGCCTTCTAGCCAACCTCACTACATTTATCTTGCTGGCATTTAACTCCTGCAGGTTGGCAGGGTACAGTTGAGATTTTTTCCTTGATCTTCAAATCTTGAAATCTACACATCATGTATTGTTAGCATTTAATAGACATACTTGTTCTAACTGACGGTGATGTGACCATTGGGGTTAATGGTTTAAGGCCTAAGTCACTGGGTTAAATTTAAAACCCGACTTTAGGAAAATACTTGATATGGTGGGAAAGCAGTGACCGGTTCTTTAGGATAATGTGGCTAGTAGACCAATGTGCCAGATGGCTCGAGAGATGACTTAAGGGGTTGATGACCGACCAAGCAGGTCAACCAAAAATCATAATGTTTACATACTTTCATGGATAAAACCCTACTCATCTATGAGGACAAGGGTTTATCAAAGAGGCAAACCAGATCCATGGAGAGGAAAAATCCATCATAATTTTAGAAGCTCTAATAGCAGCTCATGCTCGGGGACGCATACCCCTAGTGGGCATGGCAAGAATCAAAATCTCCAATTAAAGCAAACCAGGGAAGAAGTCCAAAAGAGGGGCTTACCTAGACAAGTCAAGTAGACACAACAAGGAAAACCCAAACCCTATATACAAAATTTACAAAGAATACACTACAATTCATTTTAGAAGCCTCATATGAACCATTGGCTTTAGTCCTCAAATTGGAGGCCCATGGCCCCCAAAACTTAGGGGTAGTTTTTTCCTCTGTCAAACACCTTAGCTTGTTTCACTAGTAGTGGATTCTCATGAATGTTGTGCAATCATAGGTGCTAACCTCATTACAATTAGTATTTCCCATAACACCTGAAATAACAATACTGCAGTCACTCTTTCTCATCATGGATTCATCAAATTGTATTGAAAAAACAAAACTATCGTATTTTGCACCATGATGAAGTATAGTATCACACCCATGTTGTTCATCAAATTTGAAAACTTCATAAGCACTATGGCTTACATATGAGAATTATTTCATAAGATCGGGAAAAGGGAAAAAGGAATCATACATCCCCTTCATGTACCTCTCATCAGCATTGTCTTTAGTGGGTGAAAGGAAATTCATAATCATATCTAGAAGATAAGGGGTATCTGCAAAAAAACTCAACTGTAGCATCATACTGACTAGCAAAATTCCCTTGGTTATCTACATTTTCATATTGATCATCATGTGGATCAAGTGCATGTGCTAAATCAATATGAATCTCCTCTTCAACATGACATGATGTCATTGGAACATTGGTGCACTCAACTTGATTAGTCCTTTGATCACCAAAGAGAAAATTTTCCTCCTTATTTTTCCCCTTATTGCACTGTAGATCATAAGCTAGTGGCAATTTAACCCCCTTCTCAAACACATTATTAGTCGCCACAGGAGAATAATCAAAAGCATCTATATATCCATATCAGTAATGTCACATCTAATATTGTCATCACAATCCTCCTTAACACATGAGACATTACCATCCTGGAATGCCAATAAATATGAAACATCTTCAACATGCTCATCATAGACTACTTGTTCAACCCCATGTTGATAGACAATCCTCACCATATTAATGCCACTAGATTTTTCCTTCAATTGATGAATGACAAAATCAAGGTTGACATTTTCAAATGCAATATCCCCTTGACACCTATATATGTCCTTTCCAACAATTGTGCTAGTAATATTCGATAACCATTCATTAGGGTTGTCCTCAAACAAAGGGTTATTCCTACACCAATAAACATCTTTCTTTGTATCCTCAATGTTAGGTGTAGGTTCATCAAATAAAGAGTTTTGCCATATCTTGGAAACAATTGGATGTATCTCATCATTAACATCATGAAAAATCTCTTGAACTAGGTCTTCCAAGCCTTCAAAATCAATGTAGTCACTTGAGGAACAAAGAGAAGCGGATTCACCAACTTCTTCATCACTTATGCTCACAACAATTGATTCATGCTCCAAAAATTATTCACATGAGGGGAATTGTTCACTTCCTAAAAATTAGATCCCCTCAAGGCTATTGACATACCCGCTACTAGAAGCTATGGATTTTATCTCTAATTCATAAGAGGAATCATATTCAGCTGAATATTGTGCAAATTCAACTTCACCTTTCTGACTTCTTGTTGAGCCTTGTCATAAACATCAAAAGTATCCCCACTATCAGGTGACACAAGATTAATTCTAGCAAAATGCATTTGTGCAGTTTCATGCATTTCCTTTGTAGACTCATGGCTTAAGACATCTAGAGGGGAGTAATGAGAGATGACCTCCTTGACTTCATACTTTGTTTCTTCATCCTCATCACTATTGGGTGCATCTATCTTTAGACTGTCTATGAAATGATAGCACTCAATAGCTAATTGTCCTGATATCGATGCTCCCTATGGATTTGGCAGTGTGAATCTCTATCTCTCCTCATTGTGACAATCACTATCTGCATTGTGGGAGGCATTGTGATATATACAACCATGCTTGACCTCTTCAACTATACTCATCCAATCCACCACTTGATCAATGCTTTGGGGCTTCATATCTTCAGGCCATTAGCTTGACCCTGGTGTATAGGCTTCAAAAAATAGATTAATACACATCAGTTCATTTGGTCTAATCCATATGGGAATTTCCATTAAAATGTCCAAGAACCTCGAAAAAAGTCATATGTTGACTCATTTATATGCCTCTTTATTTCGTGCAATTTCCCAATAGATAACATCAAGTTCATGTCTCCCTTGCATGGCTGGCTAGAGGTTGATGCTTTCTTTGAACTTCTTGAGGATTATCTAAGCACAATATGTAAAGGTACTCATCCTGATGAATATTTTTATTTTCTAATTGACCCAGTTGGATTGTCTGGACACTACTATAACTAGCAACACTTGTCACTGCAAATCTCCTCATAATTGAGTACTTTAGATTATTCTCAATATTCACAGCTTCCTGGTAAGCTTGTTGCAGGGTTGTAGGCTCTTTGTCTCTCAACAGGAAACTCATCTTTTTTTCAAATGCTCCTAAGTATACAACCAAGCACTCTACATCATTTGGTCTTATGCATTCAAGGATTCTTTTTATTGCCTTTTCAAATCGAAGATTGAATGCTGGGACCAATTCATCTTTACTTATATGGATTTGCATAAAAAAAGTTCTTACAACACCTAGATTGACCCTATTACCAAATTGCTCTAGGAAAGCATCCTTAAGTTCATTCCAATAATGTATTGAGGCAATAGCTAGAAAAGAGAACCAATATCTTGCATCTCCTTTTAATGATTGAACACAAGTTTCATCACCACATCTTCAAAGTCAATTTCATAATCACCCATCACATCTATAAATTCTTGCAGATGTTTATTTGTTGATTCAAAATTTTTACCACTAAACTTTGGTATTTTATCCCTGATCTTGGGTGGCATAACATTTAGATAGCCACAAATATTGTCGAAGTTGATAGCTCTATACCTATCAGTACAAAAGCCATCTTGATGGGCTCAAGACTGCTTGACTTGTATGTTTTTGTCCATATTTGTATCATATGGCACAAATTGGCAACTCACCCCTAATTATTAAAAAGGAACTTAAAAGGTTTATGCAATTTATACAACACTACTCCAATTCCTTTTACAATTATAATCCCAAGATCTTAGCACAAGTATTCCATAGAAAGGTTGCCTAGGATCTACAATAGGACATGATTCTTGTACTCTATTACATAAACTTCAACTTACACGTGAAGCATGCTAAAGTTCTTGAATATTCCCTGATCTAGTGCTAAATCACTTATTAGGGAATCATTTTCATGTCGAGCATTGGAAATTGATGATAATATTATCTATAAATGCTCAAAATTCTTTTAAATTCTTACGAGAGTACCTGCATGCTAGCAGCTATGAAGTGTTTCTCAACATTAGGAACAAAGATTTGAAAACTTGATGTATGTTTGAACAGATTCTTTGAGTCAGATTCACCACCTCCCTTTAGAGGAAAAAACTCCAAATAAGATGAAGCTTCTTTTGAAAAATAAAATAGGTTCTAGGCTATCTTCCACAATAGAGTCACGTAACTCAAATCCTTTGATGCCAACTGCAAATAAATTGTAGGCTAGGTTCAAGAATTTGAGAGCATTTAGATTAAATCACCATTTGACTCTGCATTGTGTATTTGCATCTTTGGAGGATGAGAAATCCCCAGTAGAGTTGCCATTTTGTTGGTGTTTCCCACTGTACCTAAGACATCTCTAAGGAATAGCCAATTCCTATACTCAAGACTCTTGAAATGAATGGCCAATTAACAAGATGTAGTCAATGAATGAGATCTTCTACACTTTAGGCTCTGTGGGACCAAGGAGGGTATTCCTAGTGTGTTCATTTAGGATTTCACTGTGTTGAACACATCATTAAACATATCACTATTGATGAAGGATAATTCTATAACAATTACTACAAAATTGTCTCGTTTCTAAGTAAATTACTACCCATTCATCAAAATGAAGACACCCTTAATGAGAATTGACATATATGAACATTGGAATTAATGAATTTTAAATGAGTTTAAACCCTAGCTTTAGGTTGGTCGCTAGATGATTGTTTGATTAACTACTTAGGTAAATCATTAAGGAAAAGATCAATGTCTTATTTATTGGGAAAAATGGAGTCACACATACAAGAACCAGTAAAATAGAGATGACCTAATAACTCGATGGAATAGACTACTCTCACAATACTTTGCATCATTGAGCTCAATTTTTTTGATACACCACTACTTATCAAATCCTTTGCAAATGAACGTAAATTCATGGCCTCATTTAAGTATTTAATTGATTGCTTGAATCAAAACAAAGAACAAAGACATACATTTGAACAGATTCTCAAAGTAGAATAAAAATACCATTAATATTTCTATTCAAAATTCACATAGACTTGCAAAAGGAGAGAAATATATCAAAATTATATACTTGCTTATATTTAAGTCATATCTATGAAACAATTTAAGCTAATTTTATGAGTTCATTCATAAAGCTCAAAACTGACAAGGTATTCTATTCCTATCTACCCATATACATTCGACCAAAACCTTGCCAGAGTTTCATCCTTTTTTAAAAAATGAGCTATGGTTTCCCTTTTACAGCACAAGGGAAGCAACGAGCTTCTGACTCAAATGTAACTCCATTACAACTTTTTCATTTCATCAAAATTTCAACTACATTTTACTTGCATTTCAAACCCCCCACATGTTGAATCTTCATAAAATGGTGCAAGTGGGGAAAGCCAAAATGTAATCATCGCTAGAGAAAGGAAATGAAAATTGCCACCAAAAATCCCCTGGTCACCATCAGTGCCACAACGTAATAGGTATCCAAAATGCCACGAAAGCACACAACCGATGTCGAATATCAAAAAGTGCCACATACACACAAGACAAGACCACCACATCAAACTACATCAATCACAAAATTTTGGACCCCATACAAAACAAATTCTTAATTACCTATCACCCCACCCTTACCAGTGCCATGCCCGTGATACACACGGCCACTCCTAGTCATTGTTAGAGAAGGAGAGGAGACCTCAACTTCCTTCTCTTTCTTTTCTTTGCTCAACATGGTTCCAATTCACCCACTAGGGGTTTTGAGTGCTAATGGCACAACAAATATCACCTCATTAGAGGGCAAACCATCATTCAATAGAGCCAAATACCGACCTTAGGTGGAGTCAATCTCAGTGTCACTATTAGAGGTGTTGCTTGTAAGGTTGATGGGTGAATGTTGGTGTCCATAGGAGCCACGCCCATACCTTATTTTCCTTTGTGCTCCTATGGGAGACTGCAATGGGCTCTTTCCTTTGTCATATGCCTTTCCTGGAGCATCACCTTGGAATTGTAGCCTTTGATTGCACCTACTGGGTACAAGTCTAGGATTCTTAGCGGAGATATTTGCCTCCATGGATGGAGCAACTTCTGGTGCATCAGAACCAGAACTCAGGGAACTCAAGTAGGCAAATTTCCTTACTGGTTTGTTCATTTTCTTCTCTAATAATTTCTCACACCACCTTGCCTTAATCAATCACACTTCTAAATTTTAAGTGTAAATGACCTAAATAGTAGTTGTTCTTTCAATATTTATCACGTGGAGTGATGACGTTCACAATCAATATCTTTTACGCATGTGTAACCCAAGCAGCTTGTTGGCAGATGTACTGGCACCATTTAATTCCTGGTTGCATGGAAATTTGTAGATAATTCTTCATGATTGCCAAAATTTACATCTCCACACAAATTGAGATAAACTCAATTGCTCTACAGGATGTTAGCCATTAATGCCAATTGGTTGCAAAAAGTAGAAATGACCGTCACATGTTATTTTACCAACTTTGAATGCTATATGTTGATCTTTTGCCTTGATGTATTATCAAACAACCAACTTTTGTTTGACCTCCTTTTATTTCCAATGGTGATTTGCTGAAATTTTCACAACCAATGAAGTTCTTCAATGTCGAAAAACACCTTCATAATATGCGGGCTCCACGGTTTGAGTAAGTGGGGATAGGTGTTGAGATCTTGCTAGTTTTAACCATCGTTCATTTTCATCTAGCAAGCCAATGGGGAATGATGAGGATTGCTCAACCAGATTGATCTCATCTACTCATTGAAGATGTCAGGCCTTGGGAGCAATAGTGGGGAGTGGGTCCCGCACTTTGCATGGACACGTCACCTTCTTGCCAACCTCGCTGCATTTATCTTACTAGCATTTAACTCTCATAGGCTGGCGGGGTACAGTTGAGATCTTTTCCCTGATCTTTGAATCTTGAAATTTTCACATCACATAACGTTAACATTTAATAGACGAACTTGGTCTAATCTACGGTGATGTGACCATTGGGGTTAATGGTTAAATTTAAAACCCAGCTTTAGGAAAAGACTTGATATGGTGGGAAAGTGGTCATTGGTTCTTTGGGCTAATGGGGTCGGTAGACCAACGTGTCAGATGGCTCGAGAGATGAATTAAGGGGTCGATGACTGACTTAGCAAGTCAACTAAAAATTATAATGTTTGCATACTTTCATGGATAAAACCCTACTCACCTATGAGGACAAGGGTTTATCAAAGAGGCGGACCAGATCCATGGAGAGGAAAATCCATCAGGATTTTAGAAGCTCTAACACGAGGGACTCATTTTCCCTTAGCCTATTAAGGCCTAAATATATTGGCAATGACATATTACAAGTCTACATGCACTATTATTTAGTGAAATCTTACATTAAAATAGACAAGTATTATATTCCAACATCTTATCAAATGTAGCAAGGTCGTTCAACTTTAAGAACATGACAGAATGACTCGGGGTCATTTTCCAAACATAATACATGTACATATTACTAATCATGGTGGTATCTAGTGTTCCATTGAATCGATGGAAATCATTCCACATAAATTTTAAACAAATCAATAATCATCGTTCTTTATTTACTCCATTATTAGCAATAGTATTGCCCATAAACATACACATAATAGATAGAATGATATAAATCATTCTAAGCCATGCCATGACTTGAATGATTCTTATCATTTGGCCTCTATAACCAAATTGACGTGGAAGCCTCAAACAGGGTTATCATTCAAAAATGAAACAATTGAATATCACCTTGCATGGTGATTACTACCACAAAGAGCATATCAAGGAAATAATTGATTAAATAAACACACAAGCTAGAGCCTGACTATCACCTTTGCATCGATCATGCATAGCATGTCAACCTATACACATAGTGAGGGTTCAATGGAGGTTTTCACCCTCCAGACAAGGCTTAATAGAGAAATTTAACAAGCACATAATGATGAACTAAGATCACGAATACAGTGGTAAGAATAACAAAGAATAACAATATTGTAATCAATACCTATTATGATCACAAGAGAAATTCAATCGAAACTTATGATAAAAACATCTAAAAGAGTTTTGAATTACCTTTATATATTTTATGATGGTTTCCTTTTTGCTTCAAATGAAAAGAAACAACATCTCTTTCTTTTGTGCCTTCCACTTCCTGCTTTTTCCCTAAATTCTTTCAATTCTTTTTGCTAGATTGTCTCCTCCGTTTTTAAAATTCACCCACACCCTATCCATTGATTTTGCATACTATTTTTGGGGTGATCTTAATTCTCCATGTCACCCTCACTTAGCCACCCACTTACCCATTTCTAAGCATTATTCCATCATTTTATTATGGAAGGGATCAACCTTCATCAAATGTGAAGGGGGTTACTCGAATATTATTTGTCATTATCTCTTTTTGTACGGTTTCATAATGAATTTCAAATAGAATAAACACTTATCATTGAAATCCTTTATAACACACATGCACATATATATATATATGGTTACACACGCACACACACACACACACATATATATATTATATTTATATAAGTTACAACGTTTGTCATTATCACTATTTTATGTCCTTTTCAAGAGCTTACTTTCAAGTTCTTTTGAAAGAATAAATAACATAATAATTCTTCCCATGATAGTTATGTGTAATTGGATGCATTTCCATTACCATTATGAAATTAAATTTGAAACATACATGGTAAGATAAGCGATGAAATAAATAAGATTGCATATTTAACCAAATATAATTTCATACAAGCAGTAATGATATCCATCAACTGCAAAACAAATGCAAATTTCATGGCATACTATGGTGTGTGAGATTCTAGATTCTAATCTTGCTTATCGTGCATCATTCGGCTAAGAATTCTTGCCTCAACCATGTTTTCATTCTTCAACCTATTCCTACATACACATTCTTGCACTTTAAATTGTTCATTAGTAACCTTTAACTAATAGTCATTATAAAACAATTCTCTTATATCATAAAGTTGCAAGATAATCATTTTCAAATATTATTGCTTTTACCAAATCTCATGAACATTAAATGATAAATTCCATTTTTTCAAAATTTCAATTAACTCAAAATTATTAAATGCAAGTAAGGAAATTGAGATGTGACATCCTTCCCCGCTAGGAAGAGACATTGTCCTGATGTCTAATTAACAAAATTAAACAACATATGTCCATTTCAACATCAACTCATACAGTTTTCAAGCCAAAAAATCATAGCATTACAAGTCCAAAATATCAAACAACAATATATAGTGTTTCATCAATAGTCTATCTAAGAAAACAAATGAGGAAAGGAGTGTTTTATCTCCTCTGCATCCTCCCATGTAGCATTATCCTCAAAATACTGATCCCATTGGACCTTCTATTGAATAATGTCTATATTTTTCAACTTAATGTTTTGCCTATCTAGAATTTTGATGGGCTTCACCGACACCACTCCTAGATCCTGCACCTGTAAAGAATTCTGATCAAGTATATGAGATGCATTTGGATGGTATGGATTAAACAAAGAAACATGAAACACATTATGGATTCGAGCTAGAGTAGGTGGTAGACAAGTTGATATGCAACAAGGTTGATTACTTCCAATACATCAAATGGACCCACATATCTCAGATCCAACTTGGAAGATTTTTTGAAAGTGATAGAGCTCTAATGTGGTGACACTTTCACCCATACAAGGCATTGAAATGTGCCATACCCAAGGATGCATGATGGGAGTTGTTATAGGAAAATTCTACCAATGGTAGATACTCTTCCCATTTATATTGTTGATCCATATAATGCATTCGAAGGAGATATTCTACTACCTAATTCACTCTCTCGATTTAACCATTGGTCTGAGGATGATAGGCTGAACTAAAATTTAGCTTGGTCCCCAAAGCTACATTCAAGGTCATCAAGAACCTTGATGTCATCTGAGTATCTCTATCAGATATGATGGTTTCCAACACTCCATGCAAGCAAAAGACCTCTTGGACAAATTTCTTGGCCAAGGTCAATGATCCATCCTTAAGATTCCCTGGAATAAAATGTGCCACCTTAGTCAACTTATCAACTACTACCAGAATGACATCATGTTTTTTCTTACTTAAAGGTAACCCCTGTAGAAATTTCATGTTGATCACTTGCCATTTGTACTTAGGTATATCATGAGGATAAAGGATCCATGTTGGATGCACTTGCTTAGCCTTAAATTTTTGACACTCCAAGCACCTGGATATGTACTCCACTACATACTTCCTAAGCTTCAACCAATAATACAAGGTTTTCAATTCCACGATCATCTTTGTAACTCTAGGGTGTCTTGAATATGGTGCATTGTGAACTTCTTCTAGGAATAGCTTCCTAAGCTCTCTAGAATCTGGAATATACATTCGCCTCTAGTATCTTAAGATACCATCTTATTCAAACTCATACCCATTGAATCGATGGTTAGATGGATTCTCTTCTAGAGCCTTCTTCACCCTCTTGTAATGCTCATCTCCTTGCAAGTGTTGCATTACCTGCTGCCTCAAATTAGATCTTATAGAGGTCATGACTACCAAATGTCTTCTTCTACTAAGAGAATTTGTCACTCTATTTTTCTTTCCATTTATATACTTGATTCTAAAGTCATACTTGTTAAGGAATTCTATTCATCTCCTCTACCATGCATTAAGGGTTGGTTGAGTGAAGATGTATCTCAATCCCAAATGATCTATTTTGATCTCAAACAGCTTCCCCAAAAGATAATGTATCCACATTTGTAATGCATGCCCTATACTTGCTAATTCCAGATTGTGTGGCACATAATTCACTTCATGTTGTTTCAGCTTCTGTGACTCATACGCCACCACTTGCTCTCCCTACATTAACACTGCTCCTACACCGTGTCTTGAAACATCTGTGGTCACTGAGAATTGACCATTGCGATGAGGTATATTCAACACTGGGGTTGTTGTGAGCTTCTCCTTTAGGAGTTGAAAGGATTGTTCACACTTCTTGGTCCACTCAAACCTCTTTCCTTTCCTTTGAAGTGAAGTTATTGGGGCTACAATTTGAGAAAACCCTTGCACATATTTCTTATAATACCCGACAAGGCCCATAAAGCTATACACCTCCATCACACTCTGAGGTGTCGACCACTCCATGATTTCTTTTATCTTTTTAGGATCCACAGAGACTCCCTTAGCTAAAATAATGTGACCTAGGTGGTGCACCTTGTCTTGATTAAACGAGCATTTGGATAGCTTTCAAAAAATATCCTTCTCCCTTAGATGTTGTAAGACTATCCTCAAGTGTCGATCATGTTCCTCCATAAACTTGGAATAAACCAAAATTTCATCAATAAATATTAGTACAAATTCATCTAAACAGTCTTGGAACACATTGTTCATAAGATTCATGAATGTTGCAGGTGCATTGGTCAATATAAATGGTACAACAATGAACTCGTAATGCCCATACCAAGTTCGGAAAGCAGTCTTCAGAATCTCTTCTTCCTTTGTTCTCAACTGATGATAACCAGATCCAAGATCTATTTTTGAGAATACTAATGCTCCCTTCATTTGATCAATAGTTTGTCGATTCTCGGAAGGGGATATCAATTTTTGATGGTTTCCTTGTTCAACATCCAATAATCAATACATAGACGCAAGCTTTCATCCTTCTTTTTCACAAAGATAACTGGTGGTCCCCAAGGTAACACTTTGGGCCTAATAAGCCCCTTGTGTAACAAATCATGTAACTGGGCTTTCAATTCATATATCTCGATGGTGGTCATCTTATATGGGGTCTTAGATTAAGGCTCGAATCTAGGCACTAGATTGATGAAGAAATCAAATTCTCGCTTTGGAGGCATCTCGGTGAGATATTTAGGAAAAACATCTTGGAATTCCCTAAGGATAGGGTAATCATCTAGGTATGGTTTCTCATTGTTGGGTTCACTGAAATGCACAACATATATGACACAACCCTTCCTCTAATCCCTCTCGAGCTTCATAGTTGATATTTTCCTAAGCTCCAAGGGTCTTTGTATCCCATGAATCTCAACCAGGTATCCATAGTCATCCAGGAAACTAACCACCTTATTCTCATAGTTTATAATGGCTTTGTACTTAGTTAGCTTGTTGATTCCCAAGATTACATCATAGGATCCTAGAGGTTCCACGTAAAGGTCAACATGGGTCAGGAAGTTGGGAAGTTCTAACTCGCTACAAAAGAAACATGAATTTACTTTTTGCTTTGCTTGATTCCCATATTGAATTGACCATGAGTTTTCCAAATATCCATGTCTAATGGGCAGCTCATAAATCATTCTAGGATCTATAAAACACTTAGTAGCTCTAGTATCTATCAAAATAGGAATGTTCCAGCCATAGAGCTTACCCGTCAATAGAATTGAAGAAGCTTGGTACTCTGCTTGCTTGTTATCCACCGCCATATGGATCTTGTGTTGCGAGGTCTACTATCGGTTTCCTTACTTTTGTGACTTTGGATTTTGAGGGAAACTAGATGCATATTGGTCAACCCTACAAGTGAAACACCCAACACGTGGTCCTCTTCAACCTCCAGACCTATCCTCTTTTGAGTACCTTTGATTATTGCTATAGGTTTCGTTGCCACTATTAGCCCTTTTATTCTTTTCGCCTTGGTTGCTTTCTTCCTTCTCTAGAGGGTTGCTTTCCCTTTTTAAATTTATGATCTGATGGAATTTATTTCCCTTCTACTCATCACCCTTCCAAAACTTCTTTTTTTGGAATTGAGGCTTGAAGTTTGAACCTTTGTGAAGATTGGAAAACCGCTACAACTTTTTCTCTTGCTTAATGGCCTTCTCAAAAGCTTTTTCCATTGTAAGGGGATTATGGAGGTCCACCTTAGCTCCAATGTGGGGTCTCAATTCTAATATAAACTTTTGAATTGGAAAACGATCATCATATTAGTGATGTGACACATACTTGAGAAAATTGGTAAACTTCTCCCAACACTAAACTATAGTCAAACCACCTTAAGGGTCAGATTTTGAAATTTAGTCATCTTCTTGTCAAATAAAATTTGTGGTAGCCACCTCTTCCTAAAATATTGGAGGAAAAACTCCCAAGTGATCACCTCTATTGAAGTCTCTTCTCTGTCTTTGAATTGTCCCACCAAGTAACTGCCTCTCAAGACAATTGATACATAGCCTTGGTTTGGTTTGACAAGTTACAGAGTCCAAAGTATTTTTTACATCCTTGATGGCCTTGCCATTGAATTTCGGTGGTGTTAAATTTTTAATATCATTCCCTAGTTCTTCCTCAATTCGACCTCAATTGGTATATCCTTGAACTCCTCCACCTTGGTCAAGTTCCTCATTCTTGTGAATCTGATCTTCTTGTACTCCTCAAACCTCTTGCTCCAAATGGTCCATTCAAGATTCTTGCTAGTTCAGGAGTTCTAGGATTTGGTCTAGCCTCTTGATCGACCCATTATCTTGTCTAGTATTGCTTGCTTCCTATCTAGTGGTCTCCATAATGAAATACACTTGACCATCACCATAAATGTGTTTACTGTAGCTTAACACAAGGTTTTATGTTTCAAAAATTGCATCTACACAATGCTAAGTACAAAACATGTAATCTAAAAGAGATATACACGTACATTCACATCAAGACAAGTCTTCAAGTTTTCATCCTTGAACAACAAAAAAATACTTTCTTTATTTAATTAAATTATGGATTTACACTAATCCTTATTTACAAAAAAAAATCCATACTAAGCAAATCCCTCATTATCAAAAAGAAGACACTCATTTGGGTCCTCATCCAAATTTACATCATCCTTCTTAGGAGAGGTAGGACGTGAACACATGCACTCCTTCTCCTCTTTTGACAATAAAGGTACATTAGGTCCACATCCTATTGGACAATTTCTAAATGCAAAGGGTTTCTTAGTCTTAGGAGTTCATTTGGACTACTCAACCTTTTTTTCTCTCTCCAACTTGAGTCGAGTGAGGGCATGTGCTAGAGTTTCATCGTTAGGAATCTAGGTTGGTCTTCAAGTTTGGGATTCTCTTTGATGACTTGATTTTTCAAAGCCCTAATGGTTTTTCCCTTCTTTCTTCCTGACTTGGACCTCCCCATTGTCATGAAACCAATTCAAATTTGGTTATATTCAAGGTAACTCAATTTTAGTTAAGGGTATACTAATTCCCTAATTCTGACCTTTGTGGGCTTATGGGCCTAGAGTTGAACCCTAAGATCTCATACCAAATGTAACATTCCCATCTAATATTTCCAAAATAAATTAGTAATTCACATTATGAATATAAATTTAAGACACAAATCCCATAGCTATTTCCAACATAGCAATTTCATGTTCATAAATAAAAAATAAATCTGAGTATATTCATTTCCAAATTTCAATAGCCAATATACAAAGTTTGACTTGGTACTCAATTGCCACATAGTTAATACAATAATTACATCAATGATACAAGTACATCAATAAGATATAAATTCCACTAAAAATTTCTCTTTGATAGCTCACCTCCATTGGTGGGTGAGAACATGGTTTAG
>VDFB02136870.1:0-15591 GCA_007258455.2 Sequoia sempervirens
AAGCTCCGGAAGACTGAATTCTGAAAGTTGTCATCTCGCTTTGCATGTTATACCATTGCGAAGGTCTTGAAAAACCCAGAAGGAATATGCAGACATGCGTTTGAAAAATTCTTCGTTTAAGCCTTGAAATCTGCTCTGGAAGCTAGACTGCTAAAAATAGTAAGTTGCCCGTTTTAGCTAAAATTTTGCACACGAGCACCTTGATGTGCTCTGGACGCAGTGTGATTGTCGGAATCTCAAAAATGTTGAAGGATTGCCTGTAATTGCACACTTACTAAAAATAGTAAGTTGCCAGAATTCAATGAAATTTTAGTGAAAGCCTGCTGGAAGCACACTGACAACAGTGTTAGTCTCAATTTTCAAGTTATTCATCTCGTTTAACTTCGGGTTGACCAGAAAGATAGAAACCCTAATTTTATAGACTTAGCCAAAATTTCAATTCAGACGGGCACATCCCGAACAGACAGTAGAAAAGAGAGACAATGACAAAACGACCCAAAAGCAAAGCCAACATTAGGGGGTCCCCATTTGCAATGGGGCGATGTGTGAAAAGGTCACAACACAACCCAATCTGCCATTACCACTCTGGCTCATGGTGAAATGTGTATATGTAACTCGTGATCAAGATCCCTCACTGTGTGCTTGATAAACAGGTCATTTACCTGCTTGAAGTGTCGTTATGACTTTGAAAATTCAAGTTGTGAGAAATGCTCATGAACTAGCTACACACTCAGAGTTCCAACGGTATTCAACCCTCTAAACTGGCCTTGAAAGGCTATCAAATATACAAGATATGTAACCCTATGGAATTCGTGGGCTTTGAAGAAACCTATCATTTGGCTGTGAAGAGTGTTGTTGATCAAAGCAAGCCAGCGGTAATGTTCTTTGTTGTTGACAAGTTGAGACATGATGTAATACATCCATGTTGAAACTTGTATGCTTCTGCTTGACCTATGTTGGCGTTTCAATTAGCACCTCTGGAGTGCTTATTGGAAACAAACAGCTATGCACAGTGCATGATGACTGCTCTTCAAATTATGGAGAGGAAACTCCCTCTTGTTTGTTGATGTTTGTGTAAAAGTAAAATGGACTTAAGTGTTCCTATCTTTTTTACTCAGTGGGTAGGACATAAGGGTGCATAAACACAATGCGCCGCAGCTAAGGCTTTCTCTGGTTTCTGTAGATCTTAACTACAACTAAACTTGCTTTTAATCTATCCTATTTTCTCAAGGTAAATAGAGCATGAGGGCGTAGGAGCGGGAATGGATTGGTTGGATCTCTTGGTTTGACCGTCTTTCAGAATGCATTTGAGGCTCTAAACTCTCAAATTTATGTTGGAATAAGGCTTTATGCAAGTAATCACTCTTTACGGTAAGATGAATCTCAGACTTGCCAAGGAGGAGGAACCCTTGTCCGAGGTATAGGCTGGGACACAACTCACTAGAAACAACAAATTACGATGATTTGGCTAACAAGATTCCCGAGGAGGTGATGACACCTGTCCAAAGTGTAGGCTGAAAGACAACTCATTACACAACATCAAATGATAACTATTAACATCAAAATATCCGAGGAGGTGACGACACCTTTCCAAGGAGTAGATTGAAAGTTGAAACAATAAGTTATAAGATCAAGACGTTGAAAGAACTTGAATCTTTAGATGAAATTGCTTGTGCTTTCTGATTTCTTTCTTCAAACTTTCTCAACGAATTACAAGGAATTGGGACAGCAAAGGTATGAAATCATACACAATTGCTCATCAAACCAATTAACTCTCATCCAAGAGTGAAAAAATATGCACTTGCAAGCTTGTGGCAACAACGGCGCAACAATTTTGCGTAGTAAATAAAGGTTACAAAATAATGAGCAAAGACTTATTTATAGAGCTCAAATGTAACGTGCCAACCCTTTGGTAAAGTAATAATTTCCTAAATTTACATCCTACGAGTAAGTAAACGTGTTAACATGACATTGCAATAAATTTTTTCCTTTTCTTTATTGATAATACAAGAACAAGTTGCCATATCCATTTACAATAAAGATTCCATTCCATTATAATAACTTCACAAGTAGATGAAACAAGAATACATACCTTAACTAACATAGCTCCAATGAGCTTTGGAACAAATAGTAGTAAGACAGTCCAAGATCTTCCCTTTCAAATCTTGTTTCTTTAGTAGCCTGTTGTGGAGGAGAAACATCACTCAGGCGCTTTTTTGCCAACCACGGACTTATAATGCGGTCCCCCACATATCTATTATTCAATAGATGGCCCTCCCTTTGACGAAGAGATTGGTAGAGTAACCGATACTGTTAACCAACTGAGCATAATGGTGTGTCCTACATAACTAGATCCTTGCAATCCCACAATCCTGAACTAGCATGTACTATTGGATCACGGGGAACTGACAGTGTAATTATCGCCTGATCTAAGAGGATGTAGGTACATTACACTACTTTGATCAAAGTGTTTTAATTCAGTAAACGACTGAGAGAGTCATCTATCACATACACTACTTAGGGCCGATTTGACTTAGGGCTATCTTACACTACTCATAGGTTATGTCCTTCAATGGATAATCAGTTAGCCCAGACTAACCTACAACATACTAACTACCAAAAATGAATTAGCATAACAAGTAATTCACATAATCCCTCCTATACTGGAAATCTTTATCCTAGGAGTAACTCAAGCTTACCTCAGTTAAACTAATAACTTAGGCCGATAGAATTTGCTTGACTTCTGTCCTCATTTCGGTCCTAGTATATAATAACTAATACTGCCATACTCTCCTTATATGGAGACCACACAATTAATGCAATCACACAAGTATGCATCTTTTCTCCTTTATTCAAATCTACTCTCTAGATGTAAACAAATATACAATTAACAAACATCTTACTTTCTATACACAATAGAAATACAGATTATGAATCATTTCCCTTTCTATGCACAAACAATAAAAACAGATTTCCGAAATATTTAAGGTTCACAATTGAAAATGATAGTAGAAGAGTATCCCATGCCTGGTATTTAGCTTTCCTCCAAATGATGATGTCTCAGCCTACTCTCATAGCACTTCTAGTTCTATCAATCAATTGGCAATTCCTTCACAAGTTTATGCCTTTCTCACTCAGAATTTAACTTAGAATTAACTCCCTAATTGCTATCCTTCTCACTTAGAAAACAAAGGATTATGACTGGTATACTCTGAAATGATATCCAGCTAATAGTCACTTCTCTATGGAGTTTATGGTTATTCAAGAATACAGGATTATTCTGATTGATGGCATTTCTAGAAGAGTATGCATAGGAACAATTATAATAGATAATGACGAATCCCTTTGGTAGAATTCGTCGCTCCCAGAGAAATCAATGAATTCTCAGATTTGTCACATCTGGCTGCAACCAATGGTTTTTCAGAACTAAGGCAATTTGGCTGTAGTAATATTCACTCAGAAAATGACTGCAAATATTGATTGTGAAAGCAGCAATAACTAGTACTCAAAAATGGAGGAATCAATCTCACAAGATGATACGTTGTAATCATTCTCTCACACAAGCTAGAATATATGAATATTGGTGTATATATAATGGATGCTAAATGCTGAAGAATAAGTGTAGAGAAAATGTGAAATAGTTGAGAGCAAGTGAATTGGTACGAATTTAGCAAATTGGCCAACTATTTATACTGGGCCCAACCTCCAACATCTCCTACAGCCATGGAATGTAATCTGCCACCACTCCTCTGTAGAATGATTCAACTTGGAGATGGCATCAACACAAGCCATCACTCAACACTTCGAAGAGATGAGTCAACTTCCATATTTTGGCAGCAGGTTGAAGAATAGTTCAAACTTGCACATGGTGAATTGACACCTATAGAGATAGTTCCTAGATGTGGCACCAGTCTACATAAATGGAAGATTGAATATTTATAGAGAAATGGTCAATTCCATAATGATGAACATATAGCCTCATCACTCAGCTTAATTCACAGAGCCTCTTATCTGCGTGGGATTTGTTCTTGCTCTAGATTTGGTCAAATATCCATACTCCTGGTGTTTACCCTTGCGCCTCTCGTAGCTGGTCTTGCGTGAATTACCAAAGTGCCGTGAATGATTTAAATCTGAAATTATCATATTAACTATATTGGCGTGCCTAAGCCAAAGTTAATATGCCTGTTGAAGTTTAGAAAATAATTTGATTTCAATGTTTTAAGCTTATAAATATATCTTTTGCCACTTTAAAAGCTATAAAGTATATCGCATGATTTAAGAAGATAATGATGTCTTTCAAGATGCCAATACTTTGGTTATATCGGCCTTCCAATGCAACACATTATATGTTCAAAACAATTCGATTTCTAAAGTTGATGATTAATAAACGGTTGGGTATAATTTAACCCAATTTCCATAGTTAAGGAATTAATATTGACTCAAAGTGGAAAATAATTTAATTTCCAATAATGAGATTTAATATTGGGAAATAAATTAATTTCCAAAGTTGTGAGATTAATTTAAATCAATTAGGAAATAATTATATATTTTATTATATAAATATAATTATAGTTTTTAAATAGATTAAACATATATATATATATATATATATTTAAATACCCAAGTATTAATATATATATATATATTTTAATATAACTATAATATATTTATATAATCTTTAATATATAATTATGTATATATATATATATATATTTAACAAATATATATTTATATCATGAGTTAGTTAGCATACTTCCGATATATATATATACAAATTCCGGAGGCAATAATAATAATATTATCAATATCCACATAATAAAGGACGTGTGCGTATATACATATATATACCAGTATATACCTCTATGTACGCGTATGTATATATATGTATATGTTCTATTTAGCTTGTAATGGTCATGTTAGTCGTTTAGTTAGTTTTAGTAACGTTCTTTTATTGTTTTAGTTCTCAATTGTTTTTGTTTTAGAAACATCGTTTGTAATTGCTTATTTAAGGAGTATTCCTCTCCTTTGTAAATCAATCAATTACCATTTCATGGTATCAGAGCAAAGGTAGTTTTTTGGTAAACTTTTGTAATAAAATTCGTGGATTCATTACTTGAAAATTTTGAAAAACTTTTTCAGAAGTTTTTTGATGGATTTTTTAAATAAAATCATGGGATTTTTTCTTTTTTAAATGGTACCCTTTGTCTTTGCAAATTGCGTGTTTTGTTTGTAGATCTTTTGAATGATTTTTTTTGTAGTGTTTGGGCATTTTGTTTCCCCGCGTGACTTGCTCTACACGTGACTAGTGCATTCTTCCGCAATTGTGTGCGACCTAGGGTTTTTGGTGCATGATCTTTGAGTCTTGTTTTGACGATTTTTTTGAAAAAAAATAGTCTCCTACGCTCCTAGGGTTTCAGGCTTGGGTTTTTTAAAAAACTTTGCAAAATCTTTTTCCGATATTTGGATAAAATAGTGGGTCTTCAACCTCTATAATTTTTGATGATTTTTATTAAAAATCGTGGGTTTCAAAGCAACACCTAGGGATTTGTGATAGCTGATCGCCTAGGGTTTGATTGATTTTTGATAGAAAAATCAATTTTTTTTTTGTCGATTTTTTTCAATAAAAAATTGAAGTACTTTGTTGGAGTTGAATTTGACCTTGTTTTTTGTGTCTTTGGAAAACAAGAGGGATGCCATCTTTGACCAATATCATGCTGGAAAGCAGCCAAAAGTTCAATGGTAAAAATTACAATACCTAGAAATAGAGGATGCTCACCATTTTCTAGTACCGATATCTAGATCAGATTGTTTTGGGTACATTTGCTTGTCCTACAACTACAGGCAAAGACCAGGACAAGTTCGTGAGCGTAATCATGAAGTGGTTGTATTGGTCAAGTTATCTGTCACCAATGAGATGCTTCCAAAAGTACCATCTGGGAAGATTGTTGCAAAAATCTGGACACACTTGAAGGATTTGCATGAAACATTAGACAAGGGCATATCATTTTTCCTTAAGAATATGTTGTTCTCAATTATGATGGATGATAAAATGTCTTTGCAAGATCATCTCATGAAGATCAAAGACATGTGTGATCAACTGGAGGCCATTGGTCGCATGATGGAAGAAGAGGATATGGTGGTTATCACGCTGAAAAGCTTACCATGATCTTATGAGCACTTCATTGAAACTCTCAACATTACCTCCACGAATGTTGACTTGAAGCTTGATGATCTATGCAACAAGCTCTTGTAGTAGGACAGGTGGAAGAAGGAGTTTGGGAGCAGCAACGAGACAACTAGTGTGGAACAAGCTTTTATTGCCAAAGACAAAGGCAAAGACAAGTCCTCTCAGCAGAAAGGACAAGGAAAATATGAGGATAGGTCCAAGAAGAATATCACATGTCATTATTGTGGTAAGCTTGGTCGCATGAAGAAACACTGTAGGAAGTGGTTGGCTGATTAGAAATCCAACTAGGGAGGGTCTTAGCAGAAGGCCCTAAGTAGGAGTCTGCCTTCTATGCATTCATGGCCAAAAGACTAGTAGATCATGTCAAATATTCTATGTGGTATATTGATTTTCGAGCATCTCGGCATTTTACACACATGAGAGATTGGTTCATGGAGTATAAGGCTTGCTCCGATTTAGTGATCTTTGGTGGTGGTGAAGAGTATATGGTTGTTGGCAAAGGCAACGTTGAGATTACAGCTGGTAGTAGAAATCTCATATTTCTCAATGTATACTATGTTCCAAGCATGGAGCTCAATTTTCTCTTTGTGAGTCAAATTATGCAACATTGTCGGAAGTTGGATATCATCTTCAGTGCACATAAGTGCCACATTGTTGACAAGGAGTCCAAGAAAATGGTTGCAGTTGGGCTCGAAGATCATGGCTTGTCTAGGCTGGTTGATATTGGAGTCTCAGGAGCATGCAATGGCGAAAAAGAGTTTATCCATCAATACTCTTTGGCATCAACGAGATGGGCATCTCAACCTAGCATTCCTCTCTTAGCTCGCTCAAGAGAATTTGGTAGAAGGCTTACTTGAGATTCAACAGTAGACACATGGTGTATGCGGAGCTTGCCAGGTAGGGAAGCAACATCGAACTCCATTTTTAGATGGATGAGCTTGGAGAGCATCCAAGGTCCTTCAGTTGGTTCATGTAGATATTTGTGGACCAATGAATACTGCATCGGTCATTGGTGCTAGGTATTTTCTCCTCTTTGTTGATGATTTCAGTAGGAAAATGTGGGTGTTTTTCCTCAAAGAAAAATCAGATATGTTTAATGAATTGCAAAAGTTTAAAGTATTGGTTGAAAAAGAGTTAGGATGTCCAATCATCACTCTTCGGTCAGATAATGGGAGTGAGTCCTGTTCCAACGAATTCACCAACTTCTGTGCGAAAGACAGTATCAAGATACTTTTGCTGATATGTTTAGCACACATATTAGAGGAGAGAAAAAGTCTACTATTGCTGATATGTTTAACACACAATTATGAGATATGGCTGATTCCTCTATTGCTAAGTTTTTTATGCTCATGCCATACTTTTTCATGTGGCACACTCACCATATTTTAAACAAATATTCAAAGATGTGACAGTTGCCAATCCTTCATTTGTTCCACCTAGAGAACACAAGCTATGCACCACCCTCCTTGATAGAGAATATTCCAAGGTGAGTGTGTTGATGGAGGAAATGAGACAAACTTGGATAAGGGATGGATGTTCCATCATCATGGATGGGTGGACCAATACCAAACATCAACCACTCATGAATATTATTGTTACATGTACAACCGACTCTTATTTTCTTAGAGTTCTTGATTATTAAGGGAAAAGAAAGGATGAGAACTTCCAATTTTGAATTTTGAGAGATGCCATAAAAGAGGTTGGAGCCTCTAATGTTGTACAGGTAGTGATCGATTCAGCCTGTGTGTAAGTGGTGCTTATAAGCACATTTTTTGAACCCCATGTTGTGTTCATGTATTGAAAAGTACCTTGAAGGACATTGGGAAGATAGATTGGGTGAGGGCAATGGTGTCAGAGGCTAGAGTTGTGCAAATGTTCATTTGCAACCATCACACTTCACTTGCTTTGTTCAGGACATTTTTGAGGAAGGAATTCCTCAAGTTTGTGGACACTAGATATGCCAACTACTTAATTTTGTTAGAGAGGATGCTTGAGGTCTAGGACAGTTTACAATTAATGGTGGTCAATGCAGAGTGGGGTAGATGGCAAGAGGCAAGCACACTGGAAGGAAGAAATGTGAAGCAAAAAAATCCTTGATGATGATTGGTGGTCTACAATGAGGTAAGAAAATTTTAAGTTGCTGATTTTATCATTTAATTTTTAAATTGTTAATTTAATAATTTTATATTTATTAATGTTTTTAAATTTTAACTTGTAAAATATTTCCATATTTTTTGAAGATTTTAGTTTTGTAACTTGTTTGTGCTTGCAGATATGTTTGCTCCTTCATTGAGCGTATTGTGCGAATAATTAGATATGCTGATACTGACTCTCCTAGCCTTGGAGAGATTTATGAGACCTTTGATAGCAGCTTGGGTGGATGAAGCAAGCAATTCATAGTAGGGACTCTACTTTGAGATTTTATTAGAAGCATGTTAGGCCCACTGTGATGCAAAGGTGGAACACTACGAACACCCTGTTTCACATGGCAGCTGTTGATGTGATTTTTGTGACCTCACTAATTAGTCGAAGAACAAAGTTGTCGAAGGCTACTCCGTTCTCTCTTGATCAAAGTATTCCGTGTGCTAAGATTGCGAGATAGATCACACGTTCAACTCCAAGGTTCCGAAATACTTGGAATACCCTCAGTTGGTTTGATGTGTATTGCTGTGTTCTTACGAGGGGACTTACACAATTGTTCAAGCTTCTCGCAGTTAACAGTAGGTAGATGATTTGAAGGGGATTTTGTGCATGTGATTTGGCAATAAGTTCGTTTTCCTAAAGCTAATCAGAAATGTGCGGAAAGTAAATGAGTATAGGGCCTAAGAAACTTATATTCTATCCTAAATGCAAGATATGTGGAGCTTGATTTCAATAGACTTCAACCGAATTTCACCTAGCCTCACGTCGGACAGCTTCAGTAAAATTGGTGCAATCTTCAAAGGGATAGCAAAAGATGTTCAGATTACAATTTAGCATACATACACCATCAGAACGACGCATATAAGTATACAAATCACAATCGAAGTTAAACTCAAGATAATCTCCAGTAGACCACGCAAGGCGAACTTATCATCAACAAGCTGCTAGTGGTATGGAATGAAATGAAGCTACCTCAATAAAGCACCACACATCCAAAGTAAACTACTTGCATGAAATGGAAATTACGCTACTTTATGCTACTTGGATTCGAAAGGATGAAGAGACCTTGCTAGCTATCCATGACAAAGACGAATTCCACCATCAATGAAAAGATCTATTATCATGAAAGTTTTACACAACAATCTCCACAAAAGTTTTCAAAGGGAAAACTTTCTTTCTTCTCCACACTATGCTATACTATCAAACAAAATGCCTCTACTTTGATCTCCAAATCTAATGCTAGTGTCTAATCTCTAATTCTAATGAGGTACAAATGAGGGGGACTCCCCCTTATATAGGTAGCCCAGTCCAATGGACGGCTAAGATTACAATCAAAAGAGTGGCTAAGATTAAGCCACCTCAACCCTAACCCTAAAAACTGCCAGAATGGGGAGTGGTAATAAATGAACAAAGATTCCCACTCACTCCCAAAAATAGTAAAGGCAATAAATGCCCACAATCAGTCTTCTAGAAGATCCTTGTCCAGTAGTGCATTCCCATTCTCCTTCTCTCTGGCTGCAAATTCAACAAACCTGCCAAGTACAGCCTCAACTTCCTGAACTGAAATGGGTGGAACACAATCTAGCTGGAACTCTAGCACCGTGACTGACGTCTCATGCCGTGCACAAGATTTTCTCCAAGCGGCTAAGGAATCCTGCGTGCTCTGAATCAAACTGGAGAAAGTGGAGGTGTTCTCAAAGTCATCTTGTGTGAAGGTCTTCACCTCTGAAAAGAAAGGCACCAGCCTACCCCTCAAATTATCAATATTCACCTCATCTGGATTCAACCGCCTAGCAAATATGGGCTCGAAAGTATTCTGAACTCCATCAATAATGGCCTTAGGTACTCACAGTTGGTCACGGGCGTCTTCGCGTCGAAGAAACCACGTCCGTGATTCTTTGAAGAATACCATCTAGAGAAATCACTTTGTCATTCTCTTGAATGACCCTCCATCAATCGGCAACATAAAGGAACATGCCTCAATGCCTCAAGGCGAATAACTTTGCTCTACGATAAATAGAAGCATCTCCCCAAAGCACGATCAAAGCGCTGCATCATGCCAAATACTATAAACTGTTGGCGAAAAGCAAAAACAAGGTCCTCCATAAACTTTTTTGTCACCATTACGAATCGAAGTGACCCACTTGTCTGCCTCCTGTGCCATCTTCCCCAACTCCAACAAGCCACTAATCGACTCTCTAGGTATCTCAGGTGGAAGCTCTATCACTGGAATTTCCTACCCACGAGGACAAGACAACTGCTGCACATATCCAATCAAAGCCTTATGCTCTCTTTTCAATTTCTTATACTTTCCTTCCTTTTTAAATAGTCTGTCCTTGAGGGCGAGGTAGGAGTTATCACACTCCTCTACAATCTGTGCACCTGTGGGGCGTCCTAACTCCAAAGTTGTGACTACATAGTTTTCGGGTATTGCTTCATCTCGGTCACAATCAACCTGAGGCACTGCCACGTGAAGAGTGCGAGAGCCATCCTCCTCAGTGGATATCTTTGAAAACTTCCGTGCTCTCTTCTATGTACGTGGAGGTGCTTGATCTGTTTAAGAACTCCATTTCAGCTATTTGGATCAATCTCTCTCACCATTTGGGGCTTCCTCCTCATCTATCACGAGCCAATCCCTGGGGCAGCATCTTGCCCATATCAAAGGGCTGCTGCTCTTGTGCCTCTACTTCTTGAACTTGTTCAACCTCTATATCATTCTGGTGAGGCTCATCGTCCTCAAGTGGCTGAATGTCTCCTGAAACTATATCATCATCATCCTCCAAAGCCGTCTCTAATTCTTGCTGAAACTGAGGGTCAGTAATAGTCCCCTCATCAGTCTGCTGATCAACTCTACTAGGTGCATTGACGCTCTGGCCAACTGACTCTCTCCGTGGAGGCTGATTATTTTCCTGTACTACTTGCACCTGATTCAATGCATTCCTTTGATCAGCAAACAAGGAAACCTCCTGTATACTTGGAGAATGTGTCTCCAATGGTGTGGGCGATGCAACTTGTGGAGGCTCGGGCTGAACGGGCTCCTGCCGAACTGGCTCTTTCCTTATGGATTTTGGACCTTGTGTGATCTGGTTCTTCCTACCAGTGGTGGGTGTCCTGTGGTCTCCCATCAAATTGTAAGTCAAAGCAATTGACCTACTCTTCAATCTACTCACACGCCTATCAACCCATGCTCTGGTAAATGTCAGGACCGGAATAAAAAGTGTGTCCAAGTCAGCAACCTCTGATTCTGACCAATCCGGGAGTGGAAGTGGAGTATCTCTTACTGCTGCATAATCTGGATGTATAACGTCCATGTCCTCATTCACCTGGTCTGGAACCGGAACAACTTCACACTCGCTAATCATGGTGATTGGCAACTGAGAGAACATTCTTTTCCTGACTTCAATCTCATCTGATGCATCAGCCCAATAATCCTCAATATTTGCCTTGTGCTTAAACTCCTCTGACAGTACCCATTTGATGTTATTATGTGGATCATAGTGCTGTCGACTGGTGTGATAGGAAAAGTGATAAAATTGAAGCTCACTCTCAGCCTCTCTAGCTGCCTGAAATGTAGGACACACTTCATCTGAGTTGCCCATGACAATTGGGAAGTCAATTCCTCCCTTCTTCTTTTTCTTTTGAATCTTATCGTAGGCGAGCAATTGCCTAGATATCTCTAACATCAAAATTCTATCGGTTGGGTACTTAGGTAGCCTATATGGATATGATGAAAAACCTTGCAGCCTTATGTAAGAAAACTTCGGAAACTGAATAAACTAGCACCCATACCTTTCAATCAATTCCTGGGCCTCCCTCAAGATTCTGTGATGCAACCGCTCCTGAAGCAATCTCGTGATGTGCATGGTGAAGGCGTCATTGACACGCTTGTAATGAGTAGTACTAGCCAGGTGTAACTGTGGACAAGCCTCATGGATTTTGAACTGGTGAGAGCCACAACCAACAGGTTCCTTGTAAGAGATTCCTCTATACTTCGTCATACGAGCCAGCATGTAGATGATGTAAGAGCTCATATAAAATGTCTTCGTTCTTCTCAGGCTCAGGAGCTGCTCATGCAAATTGTCACTGATCATCTCGGCCCAGTTGACGTAGTCTTTCCCTTCCAGCACGAGGTTGATGTAGTAGAACATCCATGGCTCGAAAATAAATGACTGTGGGCAACCACCAACTCTGCTCAGCATCATGATGAGGTCACAGTATTCCTGCTTCAAGTCCTCCGCTATGATTTGCTTTGGAAGCTTCGTCCGAGAAGGCTTGGGATTGCTCATCCAATGAGTATTGATCGTCTCCGTGCATCTCTCGAATGCAGAAGCATACATCCGCTCAGCTCGCTCTCTGGATTTGTAAACCATATTCCTGTGCACCGGGATCCCGAAAGCTTCGCCAATGGTAGTAGGAGTAAGATTGGCGAGCACTTGTCCATCTGGTGACATGATTGACCTGTGATCCTTTTCATGCAATTGGCGCACTCCATCATCAGCTCCGAACACTGAATGGCTGGTGGGAAATCAGCAGCTGCATATAATCCGCTTCGAACAATATTGTGCGAAGTGTTCGAAGGTCGATGACTTCCAATCCCCAACATTTTGTGCTTGAAAGTTTCAAGGTTGATGGAGCCCAAGTTGGTATCTGTCAGCTTGCCCAACTTCGAAATGAATTTTGACTCTGGCATAAATGTCTTGCTCAGCTTCTTGATCACATTCTGTCTGGATGCACCATTATTATCTTTGCCAGTCGCCCTTGCCTCAGCCATCTGCAGAACAATAAACATTCATCAGTAATCTAACTTAGAAAAATAAATAAAATACCTTGCAGGGCTGCCAGTCGACTTTTTTTTAAAATTTGAGAAGTTGCAACATTCTATTCATCTGCAAACCTCAACTTCTCCTTCACAAGATTTCGAACTTCAATCACTTAGAAACAAATTTCCAAGCAAGCTTCAACGACTTCACTACTTTCAGCAACTCCAATCAGCAACTTGAACTTTGATAAATTCGTACTTCGCACTTAGCAAGTGCGCACTTCAATATGGTCTTGAAACTTCTTACTTTAAGGCGTCCTTCTTAGCAATATGATCTTCTTCAAATCGAAATTTCCTCTCTTGCACTGGCAACTTCAAACTTCAGCAACAAATCGAGCTTCAGCAACAACTCAAGCAAATTCGCACCTCTTAAATTCTTTGAAATTTCTCACTTCAAGGTGCCCTTCTTAGCTTCAGCAATAGCAAATTCAAACTTCAGCAATCCAGAACTTCCAACGCCTTTCACTCAGCAACTCTTAGACTTAGCAAAATTTCGAACTTCTTTAAGCTTCAGCAATCCAGTCTTCAACAACTCACTGCAATGTCTAACTCAGAGCAAATCGAATTCTCCTCAGCTATGAAAAAGAAGTGAGAAACTTCTCAATCTTATAGCAAAAGTCAAATTCTAGAAGGAGCTAAGTATAGGCAGTGCATTAAATTTCCACTACTCTTCAAGAATTTGAATTTCCCTCTCTGGTATTCCTGACACTTGTCCGAGAATCCCAACCTTCTAGAAGTTCGACTTTGACTGGCATCTTTTGAATTTACTTTCGAAAAAATTTAATTTAAATTCATCTTTTTAATTCACCAGCCGGAGCTCTGTCATTTGAATTCGAATTTTACCTCTCTTTAGCTCTGGAAAACTCATCATCGAAGAATTCAATCAAAATCATCTAGGCAAATCACTTCAAATTCGTTGTCCGGAGAAATTCATCTTGAAAACATATTTTATTCACTTTGCCTTAGAGAATTTTAAATTTTCCTTAGGAAAATTTCACAATTTGAGCACTGATTAAATTCTTCACCCAAAAAGTGTTGGCGAAGTGCCGAAGACATAGAAATCCATCTATCATCACAAATGTCCAGTACCCAGAAGAGAATTTTCTCCAGAACGCTTTGAATCCATGGGTACCCAACGAAAGGGTTCATTTAAATTTTTAAATTTTGAACCTTAGAAAATATTACTCCATCAATTTAAATCCGTTCTTCATCTCCGTGAACATCTTGTTGCTCTGACTTGAGAAATTTGAATTCATCCTGTATTGTCATCATCTTCTGACTTCATCTCTGAAAAATTTGCTCGCGCTTTAAGGAGAAAATTCATCACCTTGAGCTCTAGGCGTATTTTCTAAGGAAGAAAATACTTTGCCTTAGAAAAATTTTAAATCATCTTGAAAATTTTGCCTTGGGAAAATTCCAACTTCATTCATCCTCCTGTGGTGAGAAAATTCATCAACTTCTCTTAGAAAATATTTCTTGAAAGCACATCACACTCAACACGTTTTATTTTATTCATCATCTTGTACTTAGGCGCACATCACAATTCATGAGGAATATTCATCTTGTTTTTAAAAAAAAAAAAATCTTCTACACTTAGCACTTTCAACGCCTTTTATTTTGTTTTCACTTCATCACCCTAGCATATTTAAATTTCTCCTCTTTGTGCCTTGGGCGCACATTACCCTTGCTAGAAGACTTCACTTCCAACGCCTAGGCAACATTAATTTTCACCACCTTGCAAAATTTTCTAACACTTTATAACACATCACCTTGGGCGCATATAGGATTTGAAGAGGGATAACAACCACGCCTAGCATTTACCTTGCTTTGACCACGCCTTGGAGTATTTTACTCACCTTTTACCTTGTTCACCATTCTTCATTCACTTTTACAACTTCAACTTGGGCGCATTTTGGCTTGCATGGAGGATGACTCTTCAACTTCTCCGTTTTCGTCTTCACATGCCCTCTTTTGGGCGCATTTCCATGTAGGTGAGGGATGAAAATCTTTGACTTGTTGACTTGCTTTCATTTTTGGGCGCATTTCTTATGTAGAGGAGGACGAATTCGTTTGACTCCTTTGACCTTTTGTTGCATGGGCGCATTTGAGAGGGGGAGGAGGATAAACTTTTTCCAACGCCATCTTGTGACTCTTCGCCTACCTCGTTTTTGTCTTCACATGCCTTGTTTTGGGCGCATTTTGCCATAGAAGGATAAAACACGTTGACTCCTTTGACTTTCTCTAGCTTGGGCGCATTTGGAGGGTGGTGAAGGACGAGTTCAACACTTATAATTTTTTCTTGCTATCAACTTCCCTTGGGCGCATTTTGCCTAGCTACAGGATGAAAAGCATTGACCTCTTTGACTTTATGCTTCATGGGCGCATTTTACTCTACTTGAAGGATGGGCGCATTTTGAGGGGTGAGGAGGACGAAATTTTGCCT
>VDFB02136873.1:0-67973 GCA_007258455.2 Sequoia sempervirens
TCATAATGACCATACCTAGTTTTTAAATCTTTTTTTTAAATATCTTCATCCTTGATTCTTAGTTGATGATAACCGGGTCATAGATCAATTTAAAAAATACAGTCGCTTCTCACATCTGATTAAAGAGATCATCGATACATGGCAATAGATACCTATTCATTACCATTTCCTTATTAAGCAAACAATAATCAATGCACAAGTGCATTGTGCCAACTTTCTTCTTCACAAAGATTACTGGTGCTCCCTAGGGTGAAACACTAGGTCTAATTAGTCCATTGGACAACAATTCCTCCAATTGAGCTTTAACTCCATTAATTATGGTGTGGTCATCCTATATGGCACTTTGGATATAGGCTCTTCCCCTAGAACTATGTCGATGGAGAAATCAAACACTCTTTTGGGAGGCAGTCTAGGTAATTCATCTACAAATACATCCACAAATTTTTGTAGGATAGGATATTTCTCTATATCCGTTTTTCCAAATTCCACCACTTCACCTTCTTCGACATCTTGGGGATCTTGAGGTCCATAATATATAACATCATCTTGAGAAATGAGCTCATTGCATTTCTCAAGTTTCTCCATTTTCACTGTGAAGATTTGACAACCTTTCTTCTTCTCCTTATTCATTTGTATGGCAGAGATCTAGTGCAACTTAACTTCTCTTGGTGTTCCTTGCAAGAACACCCAGTTTCCTTGATAATCTAAACATTCAACTATTTTTGCGTGACAACCAACTTTGGCTCTATGCTTCCACAACCAATTCATCCCTAAAATGACATCATAGGAACCTATGGGTGTTGCATAAAAATTCACTTCTGAGGAGAAACTCAGAAGTTCAACCCTTGCTTCGAATAGGCATTGCTCCACCTTAGCTCTTGTCTAGTTTTCATATTCAACCTTCCAAGATTTTTCTATATAGCTAGCTTTTCTAGAAATTTTACTAGCTATACTAGGAGGAAAAAAAAAATTAGTGGCACCAATATCAATAAGAATGGAAATGGGTGTACCAAACAAAGTACCTAATATTTCCACAGGAGTGATTTGGTACTCTACTTGTCAATTGTCTAATGTAGCATGAATCCCTTGTTGGAATTCTTCTCATTGAGAAGGTAGTTGATTCCCTTGTGGTTGTGTCCCTGATGGTTTTTTGGGACATTGATTTACAAAATGATCTTCGCCACAAGTATAACATCCTCTCAATGGTCCAATCCTTGTTGTAGGCCTTCCATAACTACCTTCATTCCTACCAACATTATTGTTATTGTTGTTTTTGTTCCCCCTACGCTCCCTTCTTGAATTATTTCATCTATTATGGGATCCTTTTTCCCCTTTCCTTTGAAAATAATGCCCTTCACTAGGCTTCTTTGAAGTTTGATTGGCTTGCGACCAATTAAACTTCTTACAATTATTTTCACAATAGTTTGAGATAGATTTAAGCCTTTGTTCTTGTGTAATGACTTTCTCATACACCAAGTCCATGGTAACAGGACCATGTACGTCTACCTCTCCACCTATTTGGGCATTAAGGCCCATGATGAACTTCCTTATGTGAAATTGTTCATCCTTTTGGTACATGGGTATGTACCTTAGGAGATGGGTGAATTTCTCCCAACATTCGTTGACCAAGGAATCTCCTTGCCTTAGGTTTTGGAAGTCGGTAAGCTTTTGATCATAGAAGAGTTGAGGTAGCCACCATTTCTGAAATTTTTTGATGAATTCACTCCAAGTAAGATTTAAGTAACTTAGCCCAAGCTCCATCTTTGATTCATCCACCAGTTGGATGCTTCTCCAGCCAATTGGAAAGCTCCCCAAATGGCTTTAGTTATCTCAGAGTAATTCTTGATTTCAAAATACTTTTCCATTTCTATGAGCCATACCTCAGCCACATCCCCACTAGTACTTCCTTCAAACTTTGAAGGAGTGATCTTTCTCATATCTCAAGATAGTTCACTAGCAAGTCATTTCCATTTGTTTCCCTTTGATCTACACTGTGATTCATCATCCTCATGTTCACTAGACTGAGTACGATCATGGGAATTTTCCCCTTCTTCATCATTATTAGGAATTTCTTGTTCCCCCCTTTCTTTTCCCCTTAGCTCTTGCTCGAGGTTTCCTAATATTTCTTTTGTCTCATCCATCATGGCTAAAATACGATCCAATTTAGCACCTAAATTTTTTTCTCCTTGGCCAACTTCTTGGCTTCCCCCAAGGTTAGTTCTAGTTCTAACCATTTTTGATAAGAAAGTTTACGCCTAGAGGTTTCATTTTCAATCAGATTCTAGGAATGTTTACATATCCTTTAAAACATTTCCAAAGAACAACATTCATATATAAATGAAGTTTTAAAAGAAGAACTCATACACAATTTTCTTTTTTTGCCAAAACATGATTTTCATTTATAACAATAGGATTGCAATATCCTAGCATTTACATGGAATGACTATTCAAATAGTCCAGGGGAGAGTATCCCTCAGATTCACTCTTCGATACATAGCTAAGTGGGTAATACCCCTTAGATTTTTGTTCACATACATCATCAAAAGGGAAATAACCCTCAAACCTATCCTCAAATACATGGTTTCAGGGGACATATCCCTCTAATTTTCCACTTGAGGCTATTCCAATAACTTCTTCCATAGGAAGAACACAAGGGTCCCTAAAGGTCATAGAAGGGCTAACACTAATTCGAAGGGCATATCCCTGGAAAGTGATAAAGAGTCTAACTTGGTAGGAGAGACAAGAGGTACAAAGTTAGCAGCCTCTCACATCCTCTTTCTCTCTTGACTGACTTAAGAGAGGGCATAACTAATAGTCTCAATGTCACTCAACAAAATGTCATTGTCATAATTGGTCCCCTCTATGGTTTGAACAATGGCTTCCCTTTCTTTCTTGGCCTTTAGGTAGCCTCATTACCGATTACTAACTTCCTTGCAGTCATCTTGAGATGCACCATCCTATCACAAGAATTCAAAACATTAGACGTATATAATGTTGGATGAAAGCATAGTGAGCACATAGGTTCTAGTGTTGAACCTGGTAGCTTTGATACCATGTATGACATGCCCATTGTTCTACCCATTGTTTTTACTATGTTTTACCCATAAGTGGACAGTTTATGCTACTAACACTATGAGCAATAAAAAATTTCATTTTATTTGAATAACAAGATGCACATTTGAAAATAACCATTTCAAACTTTCCCATTGCATAATAAAGAATCATTTCAATAATCCAAGTAACGATTTCACATTACATAATTTCATGATGATATTTCCCAATTACAATTTCTCAATAAGAATAGAGAAACATGTTTACATTCATAGCTTCCACGAGCTCAATGATATATATATATATACACAGAGTATTTAATGATCTAGATGTCGCCAATGTTGGTGCATACCTCCTAGATGTCCCCACCACTGGTGCATACATTCTAAGTGTCCTCAAATTGGTGCTACATCCTCAAATCTTGGTCACCAACTGTATGAGGGAGAGCATCACTCAAGCACTTTTTTTCCAACCAAGGACTTACTATGGTCCCCTGCACATCTACCTAACTGGTAAGATGACCCTAACCTTCGATGAAGATATTGGTTTGGTAACCCCATGATCCTATCCTTCCTAAGCATAGTCTTGTTTCCTACATATTTAGAGCTACCATACATTGGCTACAACCCAATGATAACTTTAAGAAACCCCCCCTCAAGAAAAGATATAAAATCTTGGCGAATATTTCATTTTTTTAAATAAGATAGTAATTTCTATTGGAAAATCTTTCCTTTTTGAAAAAAATATTAATTTTATTGGCATTTTTTTTACATCACTAAAATTTTGTAGAAATTCTTGGTGAATCTTGAAAATTAATAGGAAAATGCATTAATTATGATTGTGAATCCTTCCATTTAAAATATAATTTTCACAAAAAAGTAGGGGTTTGAGGGTGGAAATGATTAATGGGTTTAAGGGGTAGACTCTATAAGGTTAAGTTGTCACCATAGATTTAAATATAATCTAACAACCCTTGTTGTATTTCACAAGGTAAAATGTACCTATGATATGTAATGCTCATGGGGCCCGAAGTTTCTTTTATTTCAGGCCCCATGACCATTACAAATTGCAAGTACAATTTACCTCATGAAATCCAACAAGGGTTTCTAGATTATATTTTAAGTAATGGAGCAAAATAAATATTTAAATATGGCTCTAAAGCAACTAATAATTATGATATTCTATTGGAAAATTAATTTAAATTTCTACTATTACTTATAAAATTTAGGTGAATCTAATTTAATAATGTATTAAATAATTAGCAAATTTTGTGTTAAAAAATTAATGAAATAAAATCTATGGTGATTTAAATAAGACTAAAATAAAATTTTGTAAAAATGTGGTGATTCAGGTCTTATTACAGCTTGAACTATTAGCCAAATTTGGATTCCCAAATTTCAACTATTAGCCAATTGGCGAATATTAGCCACTAAAAAAATTACTATAACCTACATGTATGACTTCCCTCCCTAAAATGAAATCACGGATCACAATGAACTGACAGTGTAAACAGTGGCTACTTACACTACTTTGGCCAAAGAATTCAACACCCAATACTTCAAGTGAGAGTCATTTTTCCACCCACCCTTTAGCTCGATTTGGTATTGACCCTGAACATAATACACATTCAATTTAAGGTGATGACATAATAAATTGTCCAACAAGGTTATTCCCTTAACCATGGATTACCCTAACCCTAGGAATAATCAAGTCTATAACAAACTAATTAGATTGGTTCACCCTTTCCCATGGATTACTCTAACCCCAGGTATAACCATGCTAATCATACATGCACACATACTAGTGGCTAGCAAGGTTACCCCCTTTCCCATGGATTACTCTAACCCCAAGAATAACCATGATAATCTCTTATGTTCAAAATGACATTTTCATAAAAGCACTATAAGATAGCAACATATTCCATATTTCACTTTTCATGCAATATCCATATAGTCTTTTCGAGTTCTAATAGCATTTAAGCCACACATATGTCAACATAATATGAATGTATTCCCAAATAAGAGAGTTTCAATAATTTGAGACTCAATCAAGATTCACACAAGATTATTCCATACTAGGAAATAACTAAGTTCATAAGAACAAACATATCATACATTCCAAAAACAATCTTTCACAAAAAAAGGAATTTATGATCGAATAACCCTTCAAACATAAATAATAGAAATCAACATGCCTGGATATAAAGTTCCAACCAAGATAATGTTGATATCCAACCTCAGCCTCCACAAACCCGAATGCTACTTCTTCAATGTTCCACTAATCTCCAAATTCTAGCCTCCTCTCAAGAACTCTTAATAAACTCAAATTCACAAACAACTCTTTCTCTCACAAAAACTCTCAAAATAATGCTTGCACAGAAAACTATAGTAGAATAACAATAGAGAAATCAAATAAAAAGTGTAACAAATGGTAGAGAGAGCACCTCTATATAGTTAAATTTGAGCATCATAATGCTACAAACAAGCTAACAAATCTGCCATCTTCCTATTCACATGCATCAACTCAACTGATTTAAACTCTCAAATTGCAACACATAACAATCCTCTTATTTCCAATTTCATAGAATTGATGAGTCGACTTCATGCTTGTGACAACATGACTCCTTTTACTGAGTCAAGGCACAGTGATGCATTACTATAGGTTTCCTATTTGATTTGAAAGTCGACTTCCCTCACAATTTTTTGTCATCTTTGCATTGACTAAGTTTCATGCTTATCATATGATTTTACCTGGATTTGGCACAGGTTTTAGACTTCTAATAGTTTCCACTTTCTACATACTTTGGCGCCACCTTTCCATATCTTAGTTCCCTTTATTCATGTATGGTGCAAACATATACTTTGGTGCCACCTTTCCATATTCACTTGCAATGTAGGAATAGCATTTACCTTTACTTATGTGCAACGTTTAAGTCTCATGACTTATTCATCTTATGTGCTTTATATGCAACACTTAAGTTTGGTCATTGTCTCATACATGGCAGCATTGTTATTAATGTGCAATACTTATTCAAAGCACTTTAACATATATCAAACAATATATAATATATATAATTAACATATATATATTATATCCATAATATATACATATATACATATATATATTAATATATATATAATTATATAATTGAGGAACGAGGGCTCTCCCGGTGTTGCTCGCAATGGCGGCTCTTCTGCACAGGTTGCACTTGGGGATGGAGTTCCTCTTCACGGTGAGCCTAAGAAACACCCATCTGGTAATATCTCGTGTCTCCCTGGCTCAAAGCGTGGTGGGTGGTCAGCTGGGGTGGGAGTGGGCCGAAAGTGGTATAATCTCTGTTTCGAGGATTCTGTGGTTTCTGAGCCGTGTGCTCCCTCTCAGACTATTGAGTTCGTGGCCGCCAACGAGTTGGAGGATGCTTCTGGTGCTATGCCTAAGGTCTCTTTTGATGGGTGCCGAAATAGGGTGAACCCCTATCACGTCTGCTCTGAGTTTTGTCGGGTTTTTGTACAAGAAAACCCTACTCAACCCAGATCTCCGGTTCTCTCTGTTCCCTCTCCTCTGCCTAAGAAGGATAATATTCCTCATGCTGGCACTGGTTGTTTCTTTTTAGGGGATTCACTTGTCTCCTTTATTGAGGAGCCAACGGATTTTAGTATTTCTGATGATAGTATTGGTGTTGTCTCAGAGGATTTAGGCGCTCGCTTGGTTGTTTTGAGATGTCTGCACAAGCGTCCTTCGAGGTCCTCTATTCTCGAATGGATCAAGGACACCTGGAGAAATTTGTCTCTTCCCTCTGTTGAAGCTTTGGACTTTGGTTTTTTTTGGGTTACCTTTTGTTCTGTGGAGGATTGCAAATTTGTTCTGCAGGAAGGACCTTGGTTTCTTGGGCATTTTGGCCTCTTTATTTCGCCTTGGTCACCTTTTTTTGATCCTGCCACTGCTAAGATTTCTCTTATTCCTATTTGGATCAGGCTCTACAACCTGCCTCTAGTTCTTCGTAATGCGGATATGCTTAGTAATATGCTCAATCAGGTAGGGTCTTTTATCAAGATTGATTTGGATGGGGTTGCTTCAGATCATAGATTTTACAGGGTGTGTGCATTGGTGGATATCTCTAAACCCCTTTCTCATTCCATTCGGATCCATTCTTTGCATGGTGTCTGGACTCAGTTTCTAAATTATGAAGGCTTACCCTTTCGCTGCTTCCGATGCAATATGCTAGGTCATAGGATTGAAGCTTGTTCCCTCAAGCGTTCTGCTGGGGCGAGGAATGTTAGCTTGAAAAAGTGGATCAAAAAGGGCAGTTCTCCTGACTCTAAGTTCATTTGGAGGAATCATGGTAAGTTCTTTGATACTTCCATGGAGACGGAGCTGGTTATGGATCAGCAGGAAGCACCCACATCTCCAATTGTGGATCAGCAAGCTGGTCCTTCTTCTCTTCCTTTTGTCCCTGCTCATGAGAGTCCTTTTTGTTTCTCCTTCTGGGTCAGAGGAAGATGGCTCAGACTCTGATAGCACTTTTCCTTTTATGGAGGACTTGGATGGGCAACATCAGGACTTTTATGATGATTTCTCTTTAGACCCTCCCAAGAAATTCAGGATTTCTCAGTTTTTAAGTGGCAAATCTAAACCTGATTGCGGTTTAAAGAGGAAGGTAGGGAGGAAGTATGTTGCTGAGAAGCTTTGCACTGAAGGGTTAGAAGCAGTGGAAGCTAGGTCGCAGCGGACTCTGGAGGGGATTCTCTTCCGCAAATAGTTTTTGGGCCTTCTTTTTCTGAGTCTTTGTGCTCTGGTTTTTCTCTTTCTGGGTTCTTTTGTAGCTGTATTGAATTTTGTTTCAGTCTTTCTTCTTCGTAAGTCTCTTTAGGTTTCCTCTTTCTTTCTTTCTTCTTCTGAAGTATTTTGTAGTTTGTTGATCCTTCTCTACTTCCTGGTAGCCTTTTGTAATTTGTTTATCTTTTAATAAAGGGAGTGGGTCCCTATCCCCACATCTTACGTATCAAAAAAAATAAATATCTAAATAATTATATCCACAAGATTACTAAGTACATTACTTTCCAATTAATATATATATAAACATATATTAAAATAATTATATATATACATACATATATATGTATATAAATATATATGTATATACATTTACATTAACGTAATTACATACATATATATTAATATATATATTACGTATATGTATATCATTATTTTAATAGCCATACTTTAAACACATATATCATCATATTCATTGATCGATGCATATACATGAAGTGTTTGTGTGTGTGTCACATTCATCCAATCGATATTCTCATGCATATGGGTTATTTGTTCATGAGCATGCGTAGATATGTCTATCTACATATACTCATGCATGCATATACTTCATTGATTAAAATATGAACATACGAGGAAGAACTCTTACTCAACATAAAGACTCAATCACATATCCATAAACACAAATATTCAAAGACTTAAAACACATACCAACACAAAACATACTCAAACCCTCACAAAAGGTTACTTACCATTTCCTGAACTATCTTAATTCAACTAGACCAACTAGGGAGTGAGTGTGTGTATGCTCAATTAGGTTCATCAAGGTTACCAGACCAAGTTCTTCTCCTAAGTGATACTCTCCCTATCTTCTGGAAGTTCAAATTTATTCATGCATCTATTTTAGTACATCACAACAGTAGTTATTCGATAACAATTCATTCATATGCATCATATGTATTTTCATCTTCAGAACATTATAAAACATCAAATTGAATCAAACATTCATTCATCATATTTCATCAAGATTCATATTCAAATCACAATCATAAATATATTAAAGCATTTTAGCCCTTTAAGGTAATAGTAAATAGGTAACAACACAACGGGGTGTAACAATTTACAATTATAAATCATTGTTTTTCCTTCAAGGCAACAAGATATATATAATATTCAAGATAAAAACCATCGCCAAACTTAGAAAAATCTAGCTTTATTTTATTACTTTAATTATTTATTTTATTTCTTTATCTTTTTCACAAGATAAGATTTTTATTTTATTTTTTTAATCGTTGTAATTATCCAACAATCTCCACCTTGACAACAATTTACCTAATACTTTCCCATGCCTATTCATCACCTTTTCTGTAAGCGAAGGGAAGCCAAACTCCACCTCAAATTCTCTAACTATATTGGTTTTGTAAACACGTTTGCACAATTTTCTTGTGTATGAACCTTCTCAAGAGTTACTCCACAACCTCCATCAATAATTTTCCTCACAAAATGGTACTTAATCACAATATGCTTAGTCCTATTGTGATAAGCTATATTTTTAGCCAAATGTATAACACTTTGACTAGCACAAAATACGATCACCTTGTCTTGCACTTTTCTAAACTCACCCAAAAGACCCTTTAACCAAATTGCCTCTTTGCATGCATGTGAGACAACCATATACTCTACTTCAGTAGTGGATAAATCAATTGTTTCTTGAATCTTTTATATCCAAAAAATAGGTCCTCCTATAATAGTAAAGACATAATTGTTGAACATAAGTTGTCATTGATGTCAAATGTGCTCACTAATGTCAAAGGAGTAATATCAACAGTTCAATAAGAATTAAATGTAATCATACTTGTTGAATCACAGTGTATTTATGTCATGTTATGTCAATATATTTAAGAACAACGAAGAAGACTACTGTAGTATGCTTGTAGTATCATAATACACTTATTCATGTTGATAGAAGTGATCTGAAGCTTGATCTGGAATGTATGAGGTTGGTTACCCAAGTAGAGAGATTTTTCTAGCATCATGTTCATGATTAGTATTTCTTTTTGGATGCAAGCTTTTGGTCAGTATTTTGAAATGAGAGTATGTCTACACTTGTTTTATCCCATTCCAGAGTTTCTAGAAGTTATGTTCAGTAGGCAAAAAGATGGAAGTGATGGAAGGGTCATTGTACTAGTTATTAACCATATTGTAGTTTCAAAATGATGTGGTAGTGGAGATAGCATGGGATGATGAAATAGGTCCATGTTAAGGTCCTTGTTAAAGTGCACGACATCATGTTCTTTTGGCGGAAACAAATTTTATTTAGGATCAACCTGCTACATGTTTCATGCAAATTTGAATTTAGGTCCACCTTAGCTGACTTGACTAAATTGTGGGTGGTGTTAAGGGATTCCTGGTTGACATGAATTAATGTTAATATAATGAGATGTATATAATCATCATAGTTTAGATCCCACTTATGTATGAGTGATGATGAGGATTGTTGGGAAAATGTGTCTCAACCTTGCAGTTACATAAGGTATTGTTGATACTTTAGGTCTTAAATCTGATGACTAATATTTTATTAGCTTGAATTTCCCTAGAAGGCAACCCTATTTTATAAGGGAATTGTATTAAGCCTAACTATTGTGATGTATTATGAGATTCTGATAGTTACCATGTAGCCTCCATATGTATGGTTGGTGATACTCCTATGAGAAGCTTGCTTTGCAAGTATATTGTAATCTTTGTGATTTCAAAATAATATTGGGAAACTTTTGGATTGTGGGGTTTTTCTCCTAAAAGGGTTTTACCCATGTAAATCACTTTGTTGTGGTATGCATGATATTTTTGTTTAAGTTTTTGTAACTATTAAAGATTTGTAAAAAATTTGCATTATCCTCCTCTCAAAATTAGTGTAGGAAGTTGTTCTACTACCTTAGCTTCCTCACAAGTATGTGTGGGAGTGCAATTGTGTGAACAAGATAATTCAATGGGATTTGCATCTTAATCATTGTGTGTCATTATCAATATATCATAAGTGTTGGTATATGGAGCCTAATCAGACTTAGAGGTTAAATTTTCCCCACTTTTATCGGCGCAATTTCCCCCCAAAATATATAAAGGCATCAGGTGTTATTTTTCTATTGGTTGACATAAAAAAACCCTAATTTTGTAACTAACATAAGTCTTGATAAAAGGCTAATGGTTTGGGTTTTCTAGACATTGTATTGTAGCATTTGCAGCAGTATTGAGTTGCAAGGATTACTAGTTGTAATCGGTTCGATTTACTGGATAATAATATAGGACTCTCTATTGGTGGACGTAGCCCAAGTTTGGGTGAATCACATTAAATATTGTCTCTTACTGTTATTATTTCTATGTTTTTCATTCCTCTTTTAATCTTTATTTGTATGTAATTGATATTTTTTGCATACAATTCCTAACAATAAGGTGTGTGAGAGAGTGTCTAAAGGTTGTTCAGATCTTGTATAAGCTACATAATCAGCATTGAAGTTCTGCAAGCTTTATCTTTATAATCTGGTAGGACTGGTGTTCTACTTATTGAGTTGGTGCTCAGATCTTTGTATTGGGGATCAGTGTCTATAGTAGGATGGTTCCTACAAATACAATTGGGGATTGGTGTCTCTGGTAGGTTGGTGCCTACTTCATGATTGTAAGTTATTCATTATTTGTGAGGCTGAATTTGGATAATAGCTCCAAGCAACTCTTCTCACTGTGGTTTTTCCCATTCCAAGTTTCCACATATATCTAGTGTAAATTGTGTGAATGTGTGCATCTATATTAACTCTTGTTACTTTGATGGTTTAAGGTTCATAACTGAAGAAGTTAAGTTAATGATGATTCATGTTAAAGTAAAGAATTTTAAATAGATTTGATATATTGATTCACCCCCCTCTCAATATATTGTGTTCCCTTCAAAAACCTAATGTAGATCTCTTTTTTTCCAAATCACCTGCAAAATATAAATTAACATAACCACAAACTGAACCACTACAACCAGCAAAGGTGATACAATAATCACTTGTGCCTCTAAGATACTGAAGAACCCATTTCACTACTACCCAATACTCTTTACCTGGATTTAACAAGTAGCTATTGGCAACACCAACTACATATAGAATATATGGTCTTGTACATACCATCACATACCTTAAAATTCCTACTACATTAGCATATGGTAAATGAGACATATAATCCTTTTCATCTTTATTACTTGGATATAAACTTGAAGAAAGCTTAAAATGAGAAGCTAAAGGGATATGTGCCGGTTTCACATTCTTCATATCGAATCTTATAGGGATCTTCTTTGAATACTTCTACTGCAATAACCAAATCTTACCATGTTCCTTGTCTTTGTGTATTTCCATGCCTAAAATTCGTTTGTTGTTCTTAGATCCTTCATATCAAAATCCCTAGCCATTTGATCCTTTATGTCACATCCCTTACATTGAGACTACATGTTTGGTTATGTATTTCAAATGCAATGTTAGTTGCAAACAACTACTTTCATGTGATTATGACATTGGGAATGAAAATTTGTTCTTTTATTGTAACTGTAATGTTAACAAACTTTTTATTTTGCCATTGAATTTGTTGTCCATGAGAAGTTGAATGAGATCATGAGATCAAATTTCAATGCATATTATTATGCCATTGAGAACGATCTAATCCATAATCCTTGTTAGTGGAAGCAGGATTGCCGACGCCGCGAGGAAAAGGGAAATATCATCAGGGAGAGGACGTGGTTAATAATGGATCAATTTTATCATCAAACCTAGAGTCGGAGCAAGACAGTTATGTCGACGTCATTACCTTGGCCATAGGTAATTTAATATATATATATATATCGATTAAACAAGTCAATTTAAATATATATATCAATAATCACCTTTTAAGGAGATTTCAAAAGGTCTATAATATTAAATTAAAATAATTGATATAAATAAAATATTAAATAATAATAATATCCACCTATGAGTTGAGAGGAATAATTCTTGATATATATAAATATATTATTATTATTTGCAATGGCTAAATCATATTAAATTAATAATAAAGGATAAAATTCTAATGCCATCGATTAAAATATGAAAATATTAGAAAGGTTTAAAAAAAAATCGAAAATGAATTAAAAGTCGAGTTCATTGGCGGTGGTTTTCCGTCATCTTTCCATCGAGCCTCTTGTTGAAATGGCCGAGAAGGAAGCCAAGAAGACACCGGGGCTTTTGAAATCTTGGAACGGAGGTTTCAGGAGGCATTCAAAAAAATTATATACCTGGTCCAGTGGCATTCGCATGGGGGGGGGGGTTTGGGCGATTGTTTTGCAGACATTGTTGGCTCGGGCATTTTGGGGGCTTATCTTGCTTCTTTAACGAATTCTCCTCAGACGCAACAGGGAAACAATCTTTCCATTTCTATTAACTTGGAAAAACTCATTTCCATCTGCTTCCATCGATAACATTTTCTTTTCCAATCCCGTATCTCTTCCTTTCCTGTCAACGTCTTTACCAGGGCCTATCCAAGATTATTCCTCGGGAGCTTAACGTGGGAGAGCCTGGGTGATTTATAGAAGCTTTACATTTTAGTGTTGTTTCTATGTAACTGAGTAAGCCGTCTTCAACATTTTCTCTGGTCGGAAAGACTTTAGGGGCATCGCTGTTTGACCCGAGCATAGAAGAGAAGAATTGGGATCCCTTTTAAAGTTATAGAGCTTCACATTCAGGCACGTAAAGAGACCTTGCTTTGTTAAAATTAGGCATCGAAGTTTCTTAAGTAATTTTGTGACTCTTATGTGTTAAATGAAATTTCATTTAATCTTCTCATCTATTGAAGTAAACTTGAATCGTGTCCTTACTACCTTCCGGAAATATGTTCAATAGAAGACTCTTTATAGAATCAGTTTTGTATCAAAAGCTGGCATTCAAAATTCCTTTTTCTATTACTATACTGTATCTAAACCGACGGTCTAAACCATTGTCATTTATTTGGTAACCTTTTGTCAAAGCTAAGTTGATATTAATTTTCTTTGTTCCATAAGTTTCTAAGCTGAAGCGGTGTCTTTACCTTTTTCCTCTCCGAGATCTTTATTTGGCACTTGAATATTTTAGCTTTGGAAGGATCCTATATCGTGCTAGCCTCTTTTTGTCTCTCTCTCTCTTCCAATAAAGATACTCGCATAATCTTAAATAAGATATGAATCCGATACCAAGTCATTGTAATATAATTCTTTGGATAAGAACTAACCTCGAATTAAGAGAGAAATGGTTATAACTAGTCATGGTGAAATAGACCTTGAATGGGATTAACTTGAGCCTAGGAAAGTTAAATGTTTCTTCCTTGAAACAAGAGAGAATTTGCTTATAAATTCCTGCAAGGAAATTTGGGTATGGGTTTTTAAAACTTCTTCTCATCTCCTTAATCCTGAATGAACTATGCCAATTGGAAATTCTTGCTGCAAGAGGAATCTTGGAAATATGAAATATCATAAATAAAAGAAATAAAAATATTAAATTCCGAAATAAAATCATGTTCTTCCCTGCAATGTGAGACCATTAACCTGATGAACCTTCTTGAAGGACAAGTCTCTTTCCTTCCTCTTTAGGTGTTAAGAGAAAAACCGAAGGGTTTAAAAGATGTGAATTAACTTTTTATGCCCGATATTAACTACAATACCTTGGTTCAAGAGGGAAGATTTGAATTCATGACATTGTAATATAAAACATTGAATTCTTATTGTTGAATAAGACTCCTTACTATAAATTTGAGAATAGCAGATTATAGATATTCAGATGGAATAAGTTATGAATTGAGTCCTTCTCTTTCTAAAAGGATAATAGCATAACCTTAAACAAGATGTGAAACCAAACCCAGTTCTTGTAGTGTTAAAACTTAAGGTTAAGACTTAACCTCGAACTAAGAAAAGATTGTTAACCAATCAGATAAGGTAAGATTAAAAACTTGATCTGAGTATTATCATGTCGAGCAAGGGTGAGAGTGCTGACGGCACAAAAGTGCCAGAGATGTCGGCACAATAGTGCCAGAGATGTTGACATAGGAGTGCCAGAGACATCGGCACAGGAGTGCCAAAAACTATTAAAATCCTTGGCCAAGGTATGATGCCAGATAGGCAATAGTCAGCTATCATGATCCAGATATACTTCTGGTTAGAATGATCCATCTGGGTAGGAGGTACCTACAGAGGAGGGATCAACCAGCGGTATAGGTTCATGACACTAGGTTCAGAGGCATGATGATAATTTGATCCATGTTGATTACCCTCGTGAAGGGCGGGTTCTTCAGTTGAAGAAACTCGGGAGACCAGTAGGTCTTGGTTGGGCGGTAAAGCCCTTGATGATAATTCTCTTTCCCTCAGTGCTAAAGAAGCCAAGTATAACAACAAGTTGATGATGTCAAATGTATTTCTTCCTCACTCGTAAATCCAGTTACATGCAATTCTATTTAAGCTTTCATTTATGCAACGAATGATATTCTTGTTTGTTAAATGTGTGTTGTAAGAATCTGCAGTTAATTAGTTAGACAGTTACTTGTAACATTCTGCTGAAATGAGAGATCTAAAATTAGTTAATGAATAAAGAGAAGTTATTTCCTTTCCTTAGTTCATAAATTGGTTAAATAATTTGACAGTTATTTAGTTTTGATCTTTCGTGAGATGGTTGATGGAAACAGCTTAGATGTACTTTTGAGCTAAAGCTGAAAACTTAGAAGTTGGAGATTTAAATGATCGGGTTGAAACAAATAAACCCTAGTTTCAAAACAAGTTAGTTGCAATTCTTGAAAGTTGGTTGATAGTTGAATTATTAAACCTGTAGACCGGGTTGGTTGTTACACTTTAACCCATTGATCTCAACTATGCTTTTTCTTGCTACAAGCATAATGTCAACATATAACACCAAGATAATAAATAAACCATTTTTCAAAATTTTAAAGTAAACACAATGGTCATACTCACTCCTTGTAAATTTTTGGCTCACCATGAAGGAATCAAACTTCTTGTACCATTTCCGAGGAGAATACTTCAAGCCATACAATGACTTTTTGAGTTTGCAAACAAATTTTATGTTGTGATCTTGAACAAACCCTTTTGGTTGTTCCATATATATCTCTGCATCTAAATATCTATTTAAAAACATTGTTTTAACATCTACTATGTCTGATTTTATGAGAGGAGACTCATTAAATACTACATTTTTTCTAATGATGATTTTGGGGGTAGTAGGATCCCACAATCTATATCCATTAATTCCATCACCATAACCAAAAAAGATATATTTCTTGGATTTGGGGTCCAATTTAGAATGCCCAAAAACATTTAAATGAATATAATCTAGAATACCCTTACTTATATGCCTACCCACTTTAAACTTCTATCTAGATTGCTTCCCATAAATACAATGCTTACATAAGTTCAAATTTAGAGATTTTAGATTTGGAAGTAACTTACAACTTAACAATACCTTCAACCCTTTCTCGCTCATATAACCCAATCGTTGATGTCATAAACAAGTAGATTCATTTTTTTTTCTGTAGATGCCACCCTTGCTTGATTTATTACAGTATTCCCTTCCAGATTGTAAATATTTTTAATATTTGTAGCCTTCATGACTACCAAAATTCCCTTTGACACTTTCAGTGATTCACCTTGACTCAATATAAATTTATAGCCTCCAAAATTCAAAACTCCAAAGGAAATTAAATTCTTTTTAAGTTTAGGTAGATGTCTTACCTCTGTTAATGTCTTCACAATACCATCAAACATTTTAATCTTAATTCTCCCAATCCCAAGTCTTACAAGAAGCATTATTTCCCATAAGAACACCGCCATCAATAGCTTGGTAAGAAGAAAACCAATTCCTATGTGGACACATGTGATTAGAAGCACCAGAATCTAATAACCATTCATCATGATACTGTAAGGTATTACAAATAGATAATACTTCTTCAACTTGTAATGTCCCTTACCCGGTTTTCCCTAGAATTTTCTTGTAGATTATGTTTAGGGTTTCTTCTTTTCAAATAAATGTTCTCTTTAATGAAATGATCTTGGATTGAAATTTTCATTCGCCATATGAACAAAATTTCCACATATACATATGTCTATTAGCATTTATATCTAGATATCCAAATATAAACATAATCATACATTCCATTAAGAAGACATATGAGGAGTGGCATGATTGGATCTTCCTTGAAGTCCTTTTCCAAGCCCAAGAGATTGTGTACCACAATCTTCTCATCTCGACGACTTAATAAGTACATTCTCCACCCATGACATATCCTCAGAAGACACTTAACTTATTGGGGACAGTTAGGGGAGTGTATAAGTGGTCTGTGCCTACCACCCCTCCATGGCCTCAACGTATGCTTAAGTGGGACCCCCACCCCTCCATGGCCCACCCATGCCTTGGGACTGGGTAGACTATGAGTGGAATTTCCACCCCTCCAAGGCCCATCCTTGCTTTGGGTTTTGGGTGCAAACTTGAGTGGGGGTTTTAGGAACCACTTCCCTCACACCCTTCCTCCCAATAATCTTACAAACACTCATAAAGAAAATCTTTTAGAAATAAAATAAATTTTCATTTATTATTGATTATTTAAGTCAATATCAGCATCATTATCATCATGATAATACTAAAGAAAGCATTACACCAATAATCAGATTAGCAATATTTGTTTCTTATATTCAAAATATGTTAAATATTATTGCTAAGTGAGTACATCACTTGATCTGCTATGTCTTCCCATGTCTCCTTGCCTTCCTTCAACCTTACATTTGATTGATCATAGGATAAAAACATATATAAATAAATATTAATCTATTCATTTTTATATTAAGATCATAATTACTTATAAGGCTCAATAATTGCTGCAAGCATCATTATTGTATATTCACAAATGATTCGCCTATCTACTCACCCATACATAGATTATATATATACATATATACATATACACATGTATATACATATATACATATACACATGTATATACATATATATATATATTATATATATATATATATATATATCATATTAATCTTACTCTCCATAAATGGCATACCTCTGATTTCTGACTGTCAAATTGTTGATTGTGTATCTTTTTTTCCAGAATATATCTTTATCCCTTATTTTATTCCTATCCACGGTGATCAGATTTGGAGAGTATCTGTTGTTAAATGCTTCCCTTTTTTCCACCATATATTCCTTCTTTCTCCCTCGATGCCTCTAAATGGTTTCAAGTTTATTCATTTAAATCCTCCACGATTTGATGAAGGATCACATCCTTTCCCCAAACCGTGGGCTTCTTGAATGGATGCATCTTTTTCCTTAAGTGTTGGCTAATTACCTTAACACTATGTTGGCTGATTTAAATGGTAATTCGATTCTTTTGTTAGCTTAGGTGGTGGTAGTTTAGGATTCTTTAGGATTTGATGGTGCTTCAGATTATTAGTATTTTATAATTAATTAATTATTATTTGTTTTATTTATTGATTGACAATATCAACTATTATAATATCTATGATAACTATATTTACAATAATATTTAATTTAGCAATTGTTTGTATTGATATTTTTGTTATTTACAATTATTTGTATATATATATATATATATATATATATATATATATATATATATATATATATTTATTTCAATATTGCAATAGATGTATGTTAATATTTATATTTATATTTTGATAATTATGATCATAATATTTTCTTATGATAATTATAATAGTATTAAATTTGATAATACTTCTTTTATTTATGTTATTTTATTTTATTTATTTGTATTTCAATGTGTTATAATTTTGGGGACATGACACAACCGTACCTAAACTTGTTTCAACCAGATTTTCTTTTTTTTGGAGTCATCATTATCTTCTTTCCTCTTCCAACAATCTTTCTTGAGATGCCCTGATTTATTGCAATACCAACATTTTCCCTTACCCTTTTTTCCTTTTGACTTAGATCTGGATGTATTTCTCAAATCTTCCCATTTTTCTGTGGATTGACCCATAACCACCATTGCTTTTTGGTGTGGAGGTTTCTATTATAGATTTCCTCCGCACCTCTTCAGACAACAAATCTCCCACAAAAAAGTCAAATTTAATGGTATCAGTCATGCTAAAGCTAATGTAAGTGACTAAGTGATTCTAGGATTTGGGAAATGAACACAATAATGTAACTACCTTGTCTTCATCTTTGAATTTTACACCCATACTAGCTAATTGACATATAAGAGTATTGAAAATATTTAGATAATCAACAATTTTCATACCCTCTTTCATTTGCAAATTGTACAATTTTCTCTTCAAGTAGATCTGCTTTGTCAAGGATTTTGTCATATAAAGACTCTCCATTCTACTCCATAAGCCTATTGTTGTTTCCTTTCTAAAAATATTGAAAAAAATATCATCTTCTAAGCACAACTGAATTGTGCTAAGAGCTCTTATATCTAGATCTTCTCAGTCCTCATCAATCATATTTACAAGTTTCTTTAACTTTCCTACCAATGCTTTGTGCAATCCTTGTTGCACTAACAAATCATGCATCTTGAGCTTCCATAACTCAAACTTAAATTCTTCCCATTGAATTTCTCCACCTCAAACCTTACATTCAAAACATTCACAATTTGATGTTGTAAAACAAAGACCAAATCCTAACACAAACGCTACAAAATAACTGCTCAGATACCACTTGTTGCAAAAATGTAAAACCCACAAACTTGAATAATATTGTTCAGTACAAGTTACTTGTGAAGAAATAATAGGAAAAAATAAACAAAATAATAGAATAACAAATAAGACACATATTTACGTGGTTAAACCTTGATAATATGCCAAGGAAACAATATCAAGGAAAAGTATCAGTATTCTTATTGCTCAAAGAAAATGATTATAATATTCACATAGTTGTTGCTATTCAGTTACAATTTTACAATTCATTGTTTTTCCTTCAAGACAACAAGATATATAGATAACAACCACTGCCAAACTTAGAAAAATCTAGCTTTATTTTATTACTATGATTTTTTTATTGTTTTTGTTTTATTGCTTTATCTTTTTCACAAGATAGATTTTTTTCTTTATTTTCTTACTTCTTGTCATTATCCAACATGAATCCTCTTGCTTTTCAAATTGCCTGTGGAAGGTTTAAAGCACTGGATTGGTATGAAGGCTGAGCCATCAAGTATTTTGCAACACAATATCACGATGATCATAAGCTACATCAATAATATTCTTGTTTGTGTGAAGTAATCGTTATATCTTAATCTCACCATAGATCTCCTACACTTATTATCTACCTTTTAGAGTAAGGATATTTCAACATGTATCTTACTGAAGTGTCTTATGATCTTGATTGTTAGACCAACAATCCTTCCATACTTAATAGAGAGAATGTTTATGGAATTCATTTGAAAAGGTTTTAGGGAACACTCAATCATTGGAAATGAGTTGTGATTCATATGCTTTTTCTTATTTTCATTTTCTTTTTCCTGCTCTCCACATTTAAACCTAGATCTTGCTCGAGTGCCTAACTATTTTTATAATGCAACTCCTTGGACAATTCTATATAATTTTTATGGAATCCATTTATGTAGATTTTTGTTTTGGGTGTAATAGGGTACATTCATTCTCAACACAGATTCACTAGAGTTACAGATTGTCTTATTGCAACTAGGAGATTTGAAAATGGATCATGTTGAATTGGCCCTTTATATTTACAACATAAATTATTGAATAATTCTACAATATTTATAGATCATTTATATATATTTTAACTTTGGGATGATTTGGGAGTGATCATGGGTCATTCAAGATTATTTCTTTTTAAGAAAATTATCTTATTTGAGTTTATTTCTTTCTTTGTGCTTGGACTAGAAATCCATAAGATTTGTGAATCTTGGACTATACTCTTAAGATTTGTAAACATGGGTCACACTCCAATTCATCCTCATAATCCTTATATTAAAATCTCACTATGAATTAGTTAATTATTATGTCACAATCTTACCAGAGGTCAAGTGCAGATGCTTTAACCCAAGCATGCTAGAGTCCTCCACTACTATTACACCCCAAATCCTTGGAAAAAATCATAGGATAAAATTCTTATGATATCTATTTATCCATTTTCCCCTTTAAACTATAATTTCATAATACATTATTCAAGAATTCTTTGTGAAAAATTCTTGTGTAAGGTTTCATGGTGTCTTTAATGTCATGGCACTCTTCATAGTGGTGGAAGTGGAGGTGCGGTGTTAGGAATTTCTCCTTGGTTGGCTAATTTTATCATCTCTTCAGGAGTTGATCCCAATAATAATTGTGTGTGGTGCTTATTACTGCTCCAAGGAAGATACATTGGTTTTTTCTCCATCTATGCTCCAAATGATTCCTCTTCTCGAATCAAACTTTGGGAATTGACGGTTAACAACCTCCCTATTGCTGAATGGATTTGGTGGGGTGATTTCAACATGGTGGAAAACCACTATGATAGAAGTTAGCTCAACCCTTATAAACTTTCTTAGAAAGAATTTTATGCTTGGATCATAGCAAGAAACACTTTAGGAGTTTTTGATCCCATTGTAGACAAAAGAGACTCTCACTTCCAACATTGGTTCACTTGGTCCAACTCAAGAGAAGGTGATTTAAGGAAACTTATCCGGATTGGTAAATTTTACCTTGTTGATTCCCTCTCCATTGTCCCCTTTGAGCATAACACTCTTATTAAAGTTGATGCTACTGCCTCCCTTTCATACCACCTTCCAATTTCACTGACTTGTCAACTCTCTCCTTGTCCTTCCTAGTCCACTAGACTACCCTACAAACTCAACACCTCCCATCTTAACCATCCTAACTGCATTGCTTCTATATCTCCATCTTGAATGAAGCTCCTAGACCTCCACATAAATCTACTTGGTTACAATGGTGGAAAGAAGATATCATACGTTGCACCAACTTCCTAAGGTCTTATGGGAAAAGAATGGCTAGGAAAAGAGCTAGAATGGAAAAAAAAATAAGATATCAATTAGAAAAGAGTAGAAGTCTTTTAAACTCAACACCAACCAATATCTCTCTTCAACATGATATGGTTGCTGCTGAAATAAAACTTAGAAGATTTGAATTTTATCAAGGTAGAGGAGCTCAAATAAGGGCTAGGCTTCATTGGATGCAAGAAGGAGACAAAGGAAAAAGTCCTTTTTTAGTTATCCCAAACACAAACATTCTCAAGAAAGAATAATGTCAATATATGATCAAGAGGGGCACAAACATGATAGCCTAGAAGATATCAAATCTATCCTTTTTGAGCACTATCAACAACTATTTATGGATCCCACCGAAGGTGATCAATTTCAAGATATTATTGAAGATATGGTTGGTAACTAAATTTCCAATAAGATTGATCATAAGCATAAAACATACTTTGATCACTTGTTCACTCTTGAAGAGTTTGATGTTGCTCTAAAGGATATGGTTGATTCAAAAAGTCTGGGTAATGATGGCTTACCTGCAGAATTTTATAAAACAATGTGGCCTTTCATTAGAAATGACTTCTATGAGGTCTACATAGAAGCCTTAGATCAAGGATCCTTCGGTTCTTTTATTAATCGAGGGTTGATAAAATTAATTCCTAAAGGGAAAAATGAGAACACCATTTCAGGGTGGAGACTAATTACTCTTCTTATCACATCCTATAAGATTATTGCCAAAGCTATTGCTAAAAGAATTAAACATACAGTGCAAGAAATTTTAAGGCCCAAGCAAACTGGTTTTATTGGGGGGAGATTCATACTTGACAACTTAATCCTCACATGGGAAATGATGGAATGGGCTCAACAAACCGGTCAAAATTGCCTCCTCATCAAATTAGATTTTGATAAAGCTTATGATAGGATTAGGCAAAAATTCATTTTTAAAATGTTGAAATGGTTAGGCTTTGGCCCCAAGCTTATTTCCCACATAAAACTCCTCTTCATTTATGCTAATGCTTGCCTAGCCATTAATGGGTCCATCTCCCAATCCTTTCCTCTTCATAGATCGATAAGTCAAGGTTGTCCCTTAGCCCCCTTCCTCTATGTCCTCACTGTTGATGCTCTTAGGAACCTTTTAAGTCATGCAAAAAAGTAGAACCTCATCCATGGTATTTCCTTACCTGGTAATGTTGTTTCTCTTAATTCTTATTTTACTGACAATAGCCTTTTATTCATTCAAAACTCTCAAGAAGAGCTTAACAACACCCTTGAAGTTTTGGATCTATTTTGTACAGCTACTGGCTCTCATTTATCTCTTAATAAAACTAAATTCTAGATGAATTCATCTAACCAGCCTCCTCCTTGGATACCCTCACAATGGAAATTCAACAACCATGGTGTTATTTCAAGATACCTTGGCATCCCTTTTGGCCTAGGATTCTTGCTATCCAAAATGTGGAAATGGTTCATACAAAAATTAAACAGAAAGCTTGAACTATGGTAAAATAAATTGCTCTCTATGGCTAGGCACATACAAATTGCAAAAAAAATCCTCATAGCCAGTCATGTTTATATTTCATCATGTTGGCTTCCTTCAAAAAGTAGCTATAACCAATTAACCCAATTAATTAGAGGGTTTCTTTGGGGAAAATGGAATAACAAAAAAGGGAATCCAATTGCTTCATGGTTATATTGTATTCAACAAAAGAATAAAGGGGTTCTAGGAGTGATTGATCCTCTTACTCAAGGGATTTTCCTCATAACCAAATGGATAACTAGATCTTTGCATGGAGAGGCCCCATGGAAATCTCTTATTATACAAAAAATAGCTACAACAAAATCTTGTAACTCTTGGAGAGAGGTGGGGTGGAAAGATAAAATCCTTATGGCTAATTACTTTAAAGCTCAAGATTCTAGACAATTTCTATGCATATGGAGAGTGTGGAAAAAAGTGTCTTTTCTTTTTTAATGGAATGGTCATGACCCTAGTCATGGGATGAGCTTCTCTTCTTCATCTATTTGGTGGAACAAATTGATTTATCTAAATGAATAGACCTTGGCCATTAATTCAAATTTTTTTAGCAAGAATTTATTCAAAAAAGGCATCACCGAGTTCAAGGATATTTGGGAGTTCTCATCTCTTACTTGGAAAAATGACTTCTAGCTCAAACATGAATTTAACTTGTCTAATGCTTTAATCAATGACATCCATAAGGTGCAAGAAATTGTCCCTCTTGATCTTCAATTGAAAATTTCTACTTCCATTTCATGCAACTTCTTTAAGGATTGGAGGTGGCATCAAGGTTATAATATAGCCAACTTCCCTATGAAGTTAATCTAAAATAAGCTTCTTCCTCGAATCCAAATGAAACCAAGGTTAAATTTGAAATGGAGAGTGAATTGGAGTGAATCTAAATGGTTCAATTTGAGTCTTGTTGTTTGGAAATCCAAAGCTAAAGAAAAAGCACAGTTTCTTGCATGGAAGATTATCCACTATAAAATTGTTGTGGGAGAATGCCTTACTTTTCTCCCTTCTCACTCCTCTAGATGTCCTTTTTTCCACAAGATTGAAACCATTAAAGATGCTTTTTGGATGTGCAAGTAAACCCAGGAAATTTGGCAAACAATTTTGATTGAGATCCCAACTATATTTAATAGAAATTTAAGATGGAAATCAGCACTGTTAGGACTATATTGTTCAAAAAATATAGTTTCAAAATCTTTCTAACAATGTATCCTTTTGTATATTTGGAAGCTTCAATGTAAAGTTGTTTTCTCTAATGCATTCCAACCTAAGGAAGTTATTATGAATGGCTTGTTCTCTAGCATTATTTTGCAGCAATCAATACTTGTTAGAACATTGAAAGATAAGTTCGGCTTCAACTCAGAACTCAGGATCCAAATAGCTCATGTGCAATCCTAGTTGACAGAGATTGCTAAAAAACACCAGAAGTCTCTTCTTTCATCTATGGAAATTGTTACAGAGGAGAAAGTTTTATGTACTCTTGGAGAAAATTGATCATTTTGTAAGCTATTAGCTATAGTTGGTTTGTCTCTTGTAGTTGTTTAGTGTTGATTCTGGTTGATGTAGATTACTCTGTGGATCCTTTCATGATTGTTATCTTGGAAGAGCCTTTTGTACATTATACTTTTTACTATTAATGAATGCTTTTTCCAATAATAAAATATATATCTACTACATTTTAAAGATTTCAATATATTGGTTCAAGCACAAATGTACTTCATAATCATTTCAATATAACGTTCACTTGCATCATGATTTATGATTTTCTCTATCGTGGTAATAGTAATTTGAGCCTTAGTGTTGTGAGAGGGGTTTGAACATGGGTTATAATCTTGTAAATGCTTCTATTGCAATTACACTAAAACCTCTTGGAGTATTGATATTATTAATTTTCAAACTTTTGTGAAATTTTGAGCTTTTGGGAGGTGTTGCATTGAGACACCTTATGTATTCAAAATTTCATATGTTATTTAGTTTCCATGTTTATTTTTCATATTTGATCAAATAGAGTCTCTTTCTTGTGTGGGTAGTTTGGATGAAGTGGTTCCAAAGTTGCTAATGTCCATGTGTTTATTTTTGTGTACACCTATTGCGGCTTCATATTTTTTCTTTACCTCACTATATACACTGCCACCAAACTGAAAAATATGGTAGAACTTCAGACAAAGTTAAGGACAACTTTTCCTCATTTAGTTGGTAATTGTCTCCTATAAAATATCTCTTTACATTTAAATGGAACTATTCATGTGGCTTCTTTTATATAATTGTGAGCCTGCAAATGTAAATGGATAGGAAAGATGTTGAATTGTTCGACAAAAACCCTCAATGAAATGTAAGAGAATGTGGAAGCATAAGTAAGGTACATGAACTATTTGACAAAATATCTCAAAAAAAATTCCTCATGAAATGTCACATATACATATTTTATTTTTATTTTCTAAAATATTAAGTAATATACTAATAGTACATATATCTTTAATAGTCTATATAAAATATGTTGAGAAGTCTATTTTTTAAATCAATTTCTACCATACATAAGTGCAATAGGCACCTCGAGATTATTTTCAATGCAATAGAAGAAGCTAGTTGCTTTAGGTGTGCAATAAATGGATGTTGATTTTCATTGCAACAGAAGAAACTGGTTGTTTAGGTGTGTAATTCATGGATGTTGATTTTCAATGCAATAAAATAAATTGGATGTTTCGAGTGTGATTCTTTCATTGGGGTTCTATTTATTTGTATTTAAATTGGTGAAAGTTAATCTTTAATATGGTTTCTACATAAGAACATATTTTCAAATTTAAGATTTATTTATAACATATATTCAATTGTCCAATTTGATATATGAAAAGCATGTGAGTCACCTAACAATGGAAAATATCCATTATAATAAATATGATTCTTAAATAATGGTGAGTCACCTAACAACTACTAGGACTATGAAATTAATTATTTCAACAATTACAATCAAACAAAAGATTCACATCCTTGATCTACATTCATAGTGATTATTTGAAAATTATCTAAGTAGATGATCAAAAGCTAATTTTATTACACCACCTATAAGATTTGTGAAATTGAATTTTGATAGGGCTGCATAGAGAAATTTAAAGTTATCAAGAGCCAGGTGTGATATACCATTGATCCCATCAATCTATCTTCAACATTGCTTATAAATTTTTATACAATAATCTTATTTACATAAGAAGGTAAGAAAAAATGATTCATAAATTAAATACTTGCTGTAGATGTCGAAATTTGGACACTTAATTTATCCAAATTCATCCCTTTCGTCTTATTCTCGTTAATTAAGTAATACTACTATTATTTAATTAATATCTTTAATTCTGCCAAATCCCTAAGGTATTTAATCAATAATACCTTATCTCTTTAATCCTCCTTCCATCAATTGAATTAAATAAATATTCCATTTATTTAATTCCCTTCAATCACATCCTCCATCATTTTTATCTTATCCTAATCCTTCTTCTAATCCCATCATTAGGATGTGCACATGCCTAATCTTTGATTAGGAGGTGTCACATCCTCCAACTTTTGCAAGTTGGCCTCTAATCTCTCTTAGCCACCTAACCATCCTCTAATCCTTAACTAACTAGCCTAATCAACCTCTCAAAGAATTTTTAATTCCTTTTATCCTTCCAAGGAATATTAAATTCCTTTTCTCTTCCCCATGTCCTTTATGACATGTGTCCTTAGTCAGCCCTATTAAAGGCTTTCCCCTTTTGGACAAGGCATCTCCTTCCCCATGTGAATTTTTAATTCACTTTTTAATCCCAATGCATTTAAGGAATTTTAAATTCCTTCTCTCATCCCCATGAGAATATTTGAGGAATTTTTAATTCCCCACTTGTCCTCTCACCCACATGGGGACAAGTACCTCCTTTATGAGGAGATCTTGTCTAATCCCAAGGTACTTTGTACCCCTCTCCATGTCATGTCCTTCTCCTTCCACCTCATGTCCACTTCACCTTTTAGGGCTATCTCACATGCCACATGTCAAGATGTGAGGGCTTGTGAGTTCTCAACTCACCTTAGCCCTACATCTTGATATTTGGTGGCTCAATCTTGATCGTCCATTTCCTCTAGGATTTCCCAAAAATCCTATAAATACCCCCTCTTTTCTCCCATTTTGGGGAGATCATTTGTGTTAGCCAAACTCTTGCAGTTTTGTTTCTCAACCAACACTTAGCTATTTTCATGTTTTCATCCACTTGCACTCATCCTCACAACATCATTTAGCTTGCATCTACTTACCATCAAAGGAGCATACACATCCAAGATCGAAGGGCCAACCAAAGGATCGACTCAACGCAAGGTATAAAGTTCCATTTCATTGCTTTGTCTTGCATTGTTTCCAACTTAGGCTAATCTTGAGGTGTAGGTTGTTTTGAGTTGTTTATTTGCACTCTTTAACTTGTTGCTTGTTTTCTAACACTCACATTCGACCTATCACACTTGCTATTCAAAACATGTGTAGCAAATAATTCATCATCAAGGTACTCAAAAACAACATGAAAAGAAAATTCACTACCTCTTCAAACAAGAGAAGTTTGAAGCACAACTAAATCTTCAAGGACATGAATAGTACTAGGTTTGGTCACAACCAAAAAACTCATCAAACTTAATTAATCTAAGATAGGATAGAACTAGAAAGTCCCTAATGATGGATTCATTTATTAGTACTCAAAGATATTAACTTCTTAAACCCTAAAAATAATTCAAGATCCAACCCCAAGGAAGGTCAACTTGGGATTAAAGGTTGTACTTATGATCAACTAAAAGACAACTTGAGCCAATGCATGAGAGAGGGAAAGTCTCTTCCTCTTTGCGATGTATAAAGATAATGGGGTATTCCCTAAGGTTTGATTAAGGCCAATTATAGATAAATTAGGGTCAGTGTGAGGGCTAGCATTAGGGTTAGGATAAAGCTTAGGGTTACAATTAGGTTTAGTAGTATAGTTATAAATATAGTTACAATTATGGTTAGGTTTAGGATTAGAATTAGGTTACAATTTTGGTTAGGTTTAGGAATAGAATTAGGTTACAATTAGGGTTGGAGATAACATTAGAATTGTATGTAATTTTAGGGTTAGGGCTATAAATAGATTATGATTACAACTAGGGTTAGGATTAGGATTAGCATTAAGGTTAGAATTAATGTTAAGGTTAGGGTGATGATTATAATTATCATTAGAATAGAAATAGGTTTAGAATTAGGGTTAGTGTTAGGTTTCGAATTACTGTTAGAATTAAGGATATAATTAGGGTTAGGGTCAAAATAAGGTTTACAAAAGGTTAGGGTTCAAATAGTGTTAGGATTCAACTAGGGTTAGACTTAGGGTTATGGTTCAATTAGGGTTAGGGTTAAGGATAGTGTTATCTTTGCATTCAAACTACTCTCATGTTTGCTACGCTCTGGGAGTCACTTTCTTCAGGTAATCAATTCTACTTGTGTTTTATTTTAATTAGATTTTTGTGTGCTCATTTGAGAAGGATGTGGTGAGTGCATAGATTTACAAGAGTTCTATAAAGAGTGTCCAAATTTGATATTAGTTTGCATAACCATTTGGTCCATGGAATTCACCATGTATTCTCTTCCATTAGAGGAGATCAACACTACTAACACTTTGTTTGTAGATGTGATCTTTGTCAAAGAATTTCCAAGAAATCTATTTTTAGAGGTAAATAAGTTACATCTTGATTGGGGATTTTTTGTATGGTCAATTTTTTTGCATCTCTTATCTAATTTTTTTAATTATTGAGATTTTCTTCCCCATTTTTAAAGTCTTGAATAAATAAATTTTGCATATATTTGAACACAACATTTCAGATGTTTAAACTCCTTAAACTAATTTAGTTTGTTTAAGATGTGTCATAACAAAGCTCAAAATTAAATGTATTAATTTATCCTTTAATCTCTGTAAATTGAACATGTAACTTGATTTATAAGTTGTTTGAACAAAAGAAATCACTATAAAATCCCAAGCTTCATCCAATAATAACTCTAGGTCATCTTTTAGGTTTTAACAAGCAAGTTTTTGATGCTCTATTTTTCTTTCTTGCTGCTACTTTTGGGATCATTCTTTTAGACCGTTATTTTGTGATAGACTCTTCTTTTGTTATTACCCTAGTTACTAAATCAAGTGAAATCTTCTGCCAATAAAAGTAGTTGCTTCTAATTTCCTTGAAAAGCTTTTGACACTTGCAGTGATTGAAATCTTGGTATTTTATGGGCACCTTCCCTTTAATATAGGATTCTTAGCATTTTTATACAATGGACTGCTTAATTATTTTTAAAGGAAGTCAGGTAAGCGGAAGCAACTTCCTACACTAATCTAAGCAGGAGAGAGTTGCAAAAATTTCTAAACTCCTTTAACTGTTACAGATTTAGATGCACATGCATATCATAAATAGATAAACAATGAACTCATAACACAAAATTTTACATGGGGAAAACCCTTTCAGGAGAAAAACCCCACACTCCAAAACATAACTCAATTATATTATTCAACAACAATAACAAGTTCCAATATAATTCCAGAGCTATGCTCTTGTAGGAGTCTTCACACTTCTTCACAATTTTGGAGTAATTCTGGTAGCGTAACAGTACTTCAACAAAACAACAACATACTACTCCAAAATACAAGTGCTCAATATATAAGAGTTTACAATGCATAAATTAGACATTTCTAAAACAATTGTCAAAGCTTGAACATGCAAAATGGAAAGCACCAAAAACACTATAGAGACACAATGGTAAGTTTCCAATTGTCACCACATGCCAATCTGCAAAATTTGCACTTGCCAAAAATATTGCATCTCAAAAAATAACATTCCATGTAAACTCAACACAGAAATAGAAAAATCATTTATGCACAGCTCCACCTGTAAAATTAACTTTCCAACTCAACTCCTCATCTGAATAGAAATTGCAAGTTGTAACTCACAAAACAAAGTGAGAAAAATAGCAATATTTCATCTTACTAAAATATCAATTCTTATGGAAAAATCAAAGGTTGAGACACCTTCTTTTTCCAACATTCTCCCACTTGTCGAACACCTTTGAAGAGCCAATGAAATTAACAAGATTTAACTGCTAGAGGTCCTGAGACCCATAGACTCTGAACACCATCTGAACTTTTTTGTGCTCATTGGTTTTTTCAATGCATCTACAACATTCATCAGTGTGTCAACCTTTTCCATCTTCCACCATATCACGAAGAAAATGAAATTGAACATCAATGTGGGGTGATCCCACAATACTGGTTTACAATTTTTGGCCAAACTGGACACTAAACTGATTTTTTCTAACTAAATCTTCACTTTCGGGCACCTATAGCGGCTAAACCGTGAAGAATTTGAAGATGATGCAAACTACTGATTTGTGACATTTTTTTTGTAGATTTTGAATATATTTTTTATAAAAATTTTGGAATTAGATTGCACTTCTATTTCCATCTCCTTTGAAAACTAGTTTTTTTCAGTAAACACCATTTTTAAGGAGTGGTGCTCACCATATAACACATAAATTTTATTACATGAAGGATAAAATAATATTTTTTTCGAATTTAGATTTCTAACTATGATATCTAGTGCTTCCAATTGGTTTCATAGTGTTTAATTGAATATTTTTTCTTTAATCAAGTTTCAAAGTGAAATCAATTGCAATTCAGACATAGGCAGACCATATAACACAACTTTTTTTGTATGTATCGAAATTCAATTTATTTATTTTTGTTGGATCAAGGACTTCAATATCTAGTGCACTCATATTTTTCAAAAAAAAATTATAATCTTCTATTTTTCCACATGTGCAGAACAAAGAGATTAATTTTAATGGAGGTTAGTTGATTTGACAATTTGATTTAGATTTTAGGATTTAAATAAATTAAAATGAGATGAATAATGGTTTAGACTTAATTAAATAAAGTTTCATTTATTTAATTAAAGAGGGTGGTGTTAGATTGAATCAAATAAAGATTAATTTATTTAATTTAAATGAGATGACTTTAGAGTAATTAAATAAAGTGAATTATTTAATTAAAAAGAGGGACTATAAGATTAGTTAAATAAAATGATTTATTTAATTAATAGGAGATCATGACTTAATCAAATAAAATTAATTTATTTAATTAAGGGATGAAATGTGATGAATTTAATTAAATAAGGATTATTTAATTAAGATGTTAGTAAAGGAGATGATTCAGGATGAATTGGTGTTAGTAAAATTAGGATCAGGTGTGATTGGTACATTTTCCATGTCTACAGTATTCATGAAGACCAATTTTTCCTTTGTATTCACTATGTTTTCCTATCAAAATTCTAGCATGCAAGAGATCCAAGATCATGTTAAATCTCCTATTGAAATACTATGGTAAGAAGTTGCAGGTCCATTTGTTAAATGAAAAATGTGAACCCAAGGAGATCTCAAACCTTGTGGATATAAGAAACTAAACATAGGACCACTACATTGTGTTTGGGATCCCTTTATGATTTTAGAGTTGTTCACCACACACTCTACTAGCCTGAAAAATTTTGGGTGTTTTTTTTCTTTTGAAATTTGTGTCTACTTTACCATAGACCCTTGGCATACCAAAGCTAAGTTTTCCTTCAAATCCCCTTGTTTAATCATCATGTTTTCAAACTCCAGTTTGCAAAAGAGACAAAAAAACACTTTAAAAAATGACAAAAGAGAACAGTGACAGTGTGAAGAAAATACTTATAAGAATTCACATAGGGGGGAGAGTCCAGTAGTCATGCGAACTATCTTTGTGAGCATGTAGTGGTTGCATGGAATATCGTAGGAACTTTTTTTGAAATGTGGACTGACCTCTTATCTATCTATAACTAAGGTTTCAAGGTATGACTCATCACACAACTTGCCACATCAACACATCTACTAAGAAGTGTCCAAAATTGGACTTTTTAAAGATTCAATCGAAACTTAATCATGGTACCCCTAGTAGTTGAAAAAATATATCATTTGTTGCTTGTAGAATATCATTATTTTATTTAAAATAAAAATTATATGCAACCTAAATTGATGCAGAGCACCGTGGGCTTCAAGAGGTTTCCAAAGATATAAACAAAGATCTTGACTGCTCAACCAAATAATCACAAACTCTTCTTCAATATAACTTGATTACAAGGCCTTCAAATGCACTAAAAGTGGTTTCAAGACACCAAAATCTCACTGAACCTTTACCACACCTTGAACATCATGGTTTTGATAGGATCAAGCTAATAAAACTCTATTAGAATGTTGGTTCTTCAATTCCTTCATCACTCACACCAAGAGACCTAATTGCTTGTAGTATTCCTAAAGGGAAAAACTAGTCATAACTTTCCAAGAAAGTGGAATTTCCCAAAAATAAACACAAATTCTAGTACCCATTAAATCCCTTTTGAACATATCAAAAAACAAACTATGGTTGCTTTGAAAAGTAGCCTCCAAAATTTGACTGTCCCATTTTCAAGGAGACCTAATTAAGCTAATTTCACAAGGTCAATATTGGATCTATGAACTCCAAGCTTCTACTCACCTCACTAACACTTCCAAAACATAAAATATGGTATGCACATTCTTATTAAACCATTTTCCACTCTGTTCCAAAGCCTTTTTAACAAACCCTAGCTTCTATCCATCAATTCAAGCATGAAAATCATGAAAAATCACCTAGGGCAGCAACAAAACTGATGCAACTTGCTTTTCCCTACATATGAAAACAAAATAAAATTGAAAAAAAACCTAAACTAACCCATTCCACCGATTTACAAAGGCTTCCATTAGTGGAATGGTTGTTTATGCTATTATTTGACTCTAAAACCCTTAAAATTAGGGTTTTTGGACTGCCCTCAGAAAAGTGGCTCTAAAAAACTTGAAACTCAATGAAATTTACTCAAACTAGATTCATTTGAAAGTTAATTCAAATTTTTATCAAACCCAATCAAAAATAAAGCATGAAAGTACTATACGGACTAGTACCACCCCTGAGAACAACAAGAAAACATTAAATCTGTAGAAAATAGGGTGTTTTATTCAAAATTTCTCCACAATACAATTGATCTCCCATTTCCTCGCCTTCACAAGGATCTTTTAAAGATGTTACAATAGTTTCCTAACTGCCCCTTGAGTTTCAACCGACCAACTACCTTCCTTTTTACAAAATGACTTCACATTCCATTTTTTTTTGCATTTTTGCAACAAATGACAACTTTTACAATTTGAATTCATAGACCTCCTAGAAACCTAGTAATGACTCAAATGCATTTAAAATGGTCCAAACATGACCTTTTTATGAAAGAAACATGGCCAAGATTCAAACATTACAAAATTGCCTCATGGAGGCATGAAATCAACATGGTGCCCTGCACCAATGGACCAAATACCTATTGGTAACCATAAATATTTGTTATCTCTAGATTTTATATCCTAAATTGAAGAAAAATAGGTTCTAGGGTTTCCCAAAATGGAAAATTGGATCCAAAGAGGGAAAAGGGATCCTAATTCTTTAATTTCATTAGCAAATGAGATCCACATGTAAATAAAATGATTATCAACCCTTAGGTGAATCGAGTCAAAACTTTGGAATCTTCAAATTTCCTTATGATTGAGGGACGGGGTCAAGGTCAAACAACACTTTGGGGAGAAAAACTAAAAACTAGTAAACTAACACCAAAATGCATTTCAACACTTGAAACAACAAGATTAAACTCAATATTGATAGAACCTACAATCAAATTGCAAATCAGAGAAGGGTAGGTCTGAGTGTACCTTTCACCAAAAGTCAATTTCTGAAGCTGATCTGGGACTCATTCACCCAAGGGTGAATAGGTCCTTTGTTAGGGTTCTTTTGCAACTTTCGGGAGCCTCTGTTCCTATCTTTGAAATTTTAGATTCTTCGGGTTTCAGTGTCGAAAAGTCGGAAATAAATTATATAGATGAGTTTTCGTGAGATGACAACTTTTGTAACTTTTTCAACTTATTCAATTTTTCTCTTCAAGAGATCTTCAAGATTTATTTCACCTAGATCTACAAACACAAAATGAAAGGGAAAAATTATTTATTTTTGGTGAATGGGGGTTTTCCTTGGTCAAACCCCATTTTGGTAATCAAACCTTGAAATGAAATGAAACATGAAAGAGGGAATGAAGAATGAAAAATCTATGTTGCTACTCAAAAAAATCTCGAATAAACCTTGGAATGTAAGTCTACAACTTGCATGAAATGGCTTCAATGGATGTGGATCTTGAACTTTGAAATAGTGCTTTGAATGCTTGAATGGATCATGAAACTTACATCACCATATTAGCTCCAAAAACATGCATGATGCAAGAAGACTTTGATATGACAATTGGATCTTGATTGCTGCAATATAACTCTAATAAATCTTCTCTTGAATTCCTTTGATCACAATATTTTCCTTATTAATGCTTCTTGAAATCTTCTAGCTTTCAAAAACTCTAGGCGAAACATAGTGAAATAACCTTATATTTATAAATAGGTATCCTCAAATTTCCAAAATTCAAATATCAGAAGCTGACATTTGAATATACAATTAGAGATATTAAAATCCTGCCAAAAACATAATTTAAATTTAGGTCCTAAGGTCAAGGGAGGACCCATTTTCCCATGGGAGAATGGATCCTAGGTCCCTAAACCTAGGACACACATTGCTCAATTAGAAGTGTTATGCTAGGGCATTAATGAATGTTGGGTTTCCTCTTCAGAAAATGAAATTAAATAGGTTTGGAAAATGAATTAAGGGGCCAATTGAGGCATAATTAAGCTCAATTAATTAGAGGAGCCCTAAATGAGTGTGAAAGTGTAAAGGGGTACACTTTACAACACTAAATTAAGACACAATTAAGTCCAAATTAACTAGGAGGGCCCAAACAAGTGTGAAAATGTAAAAGGGATACATTTTTATACACTACATTTAGCCCCCACTTTAGTGAGAGGGTGACCTTGTGTCAAACTCACTAAAGTAGACATTCAAAACATATGTATGCAGCAACAACAATATTACTCAATCATACAACATGAAAGACAAAGAAAAGGTTAAAACCAAAAAAAGGGCAGATCAAGCCTTGACTGTTTGTCCAATGTGATGTGGATCAAGCCTTAGTTGTTTGTCCAAAAATGTTCACAAGTAGAACGCGATGTCCACTATGCAAACAACAATGCACACTCACACAGACTAATGGAACCTCAGGCTATCCACTAGGTGAGCTCCCAAAGGGTGGAAAATGAGAGAATCTTATTCCCATACCATACCAAAGCTATCCTCTGATAACTTCAATAAGGCACCACAAAAATATGAACTTCAAGCTTCATAAGGTTAACAAGTTGTGTTATGCTAAACACTTATGAAAAAAATACAAATAAAGTTTGTTCAAAGGGATTTTACTTAGTTCATGTAAGGTCTCCTCTTAGGGAACATCATGCCTAATGTCTCCAAGAGAGGACAAGTCAAGGATAAAAGATTCGCAACTTAGGGAATGCAACACATAGCATCACCACTAAGAGGAAAGTCATATGTCAAGAAAGATCACGCTCTCGGAGGACAACAAACCCAATGACACCACCAAGAAAAAGACACATCATAAGAAGAAAGAAAATTGCACAATGAAACATAAGGAATGTTAAAAAATTCAAAATAATAATGCCAATGTATGCCCCCACTTTAAAGAAATTGCTAACACCATTGTTGTGAGAAATTAAGTTAAAGTAGCAAATAATCAATGCTAACAATAAAGAAGACATGAGAGCTTATTCAAAAATCCCTATTCCAAGTCATATGTTTCTAAATGAAGCTACACCATGAAAAAGAAGGGGTTTCTCCCAAAATTCAATGCTAAAGATAACATGTAGAAAGAAAGTACATCACATGCGAGCCAACTTAAGGCATGTCATTCACATACCAAACTTGCTCTTATATATATATGGAAGGTGGTCAATTAGCCAAAAGAGACAATCACAAGTGCCATACTAGGACAAGGCTACCTAACCTCTTGCCCCCCAAGGGAGAAAGGTGAGCCAAAAATGGATGATGATATGTTGCTCCTTACAAAAAGAAATAATGATTGCATAAACCCAAGTTTATACCCTCATGTATGGTAGTGAATATACTATGACACTACAACTTCCACATGACAAGGAGCAACAACTAATGTTATTGATTATAATGAGTAGAAAAGTATCAATTTTATGCATGTCTAATGAGATATTCCCACATGTAGTATCTATTGGTTTAGGATGCACCAAAGTTAAAGTTGGCTTAGAGGAATATTTTGTGATGACATTGGTATTTAGTGAAATTTTTTTGATGTTTTTGTTTCATTTGAAGGACAATAACTGAGACCACTATTTTTTTCTTGTGTGTTAGGCTCTATAGGGACACAAATACCTTGTTCTCTAGCACCACATCATTTTCCATTGTAACCAAGTTGTTTCATAAGTTCTTAACCTCTTCCATAAAGCTTTTCCATTTCTTTTGGATTTGGTGATTTCTCATGATCACACTTGTCATATGTAGATGTGTAAGTTTTCTCTTCTTCTTTGCTAAAAGTTATAAACTCATGTGTTTTTGATGACTCAACTTGTTTTGACACAATTTTTGTTTTTTTCCTCCTTTTTTGATTTGTGTGTAATCTTGTATTCTCCCATGAATGCAGGTGTGAAATCCAATGATCCCAAATCATCCACCGATAACATTGTGAAGGGTTTAGGGAACTTATCTTTTTGTCTTTCTTGCATGGACTCTACTTATGTTTTCAAAGGAATTTATTTATCTTTGTCAATGTGTAAACAACTTTACAGTTCAGGGTCAACTTTGATTGTATACACTTTATTGTTGTAGACATACTTCATTTTAGGATGAAGGGTTTCAAAGGTACCCCATTCATTGCATGAATTGAAGGTCTACCCAAGAGAAGATTATATGAAAGATTATCAGGCATGACACAAACAAGAGTTTGCAATATGACCTTTCCAACTGTAATAGGTAATGTGATCACACCAAGTGGTTGTTTTCCTACATTATCAAATCCACAGATAGATAAAGAGACTGGTTGTATTTGGATTTTTTCTACTTTAATTTTATCCAAAAGGTTTATGCTACACACATTAAGGGTTGGGCCATTGTCAATAAGGGCTCTCTTTATCCCAGTCTTATTAACAATAGCTATTATCATAAAAGATTCATTTTGTTTTTGCACTTCCAAATGAGGGAGCTCACTTTGGTGGAAAACAATGTCTAAATTTATTCCTTGAATTAGGGTTGCTATGTCATTTGGTCGCACATTAAGAGGGATGGGAAATTGTTGTAAAGCACTTCGAAGCATATTATGATAACTAGGTGAGGCTTGAATAAGATCCCATAAGGATATCTTAGCAGGAGTATCCTTAAGTTTTTCAATAAGATCATACTCCTTTCCACTAAGTAAAGGCAAACAAGGAGAACTAGGAAATATAGATTGAGGAAATGTTAATGAAGTAGGAATGGTTTGTGGTTTCCTATTGTTCCTTGTATTATATGTGTGAGCAATGGTATTGTAACTTGGTTTCCATGAAACATTGTGTTGAGGTGGTCATAGGATAAGTAGAGGTTTGTTTTGAACTTGTGGTTGTTGCGAGGGTGGATAGAGGATAAGTTAAGGCTTAGGTGACCGTCCAATAATTAAAGGATTTGTAGGAGTTCTAAGAATTAGAGGACTCGAGGTAGTTCTAATTTTCATAACCACAACAAAATTATCCTTATTTTCATGATCTCTTAGTGAAGGGGAATCTAATGTCACTTCATAATCTTCATCTAAGGGAGTCACATTACTAGATTGTTTGAAAGACATGTGTCAATGTTGTCATTTTCTTGCACCATGATATCTTCCCTAGTAGGATTTTTTTAGGAGAGCAACAAACTAGATGTTCATGACATTCAACATGGTTGGTTCTTCTAAAATAATTTCATCACAAGTAGGGGAGTTATCAATGGTTGAATTGTCTTGCTTATCAATGATGGTATTATCTTGTATCAAATCATTCTCACAAATAGGAGAAATGGGAAAAGTGGTATTAGGGGATGTGTCAATGGCCTCATCCTTGTATCCAACAATGTCTTCCCAAGTAGGAGAGGTAGGGGAGGAGAAACAAATAGAATTCTCATAACTCTCATTGATTGGATCTTTTAACACCAAAATATCTTCTTCACAAATAGGAGAGACATTGGGAGAAGACCAAATTTGATTGTCATGATTGTCCACTATTGTATTCTCTTTCACTAAAACATTCTCATAAGTGGGAGAGATGTTTGGATAATGAATATCATGCTTGTTGATGAAGTTTTGCTTAGCATACTTAAAAAGGTAAGATACTAACGTTGTGTTCCCAAAAATGAAAAGTAATTTTATCCAAATTATGCAATGCTTTAGGAATGCAAACATTATGTATCCAAAAGTGAAAAGTACTTTTATGAAACTTATGCAAAGCTTCAAGAATGTAAACATTGTATATCCAAAAGTGAAAAGCACTTTTATCCAACTTATACAAAGCGTCAAGAATGTAAAAATTATGTATTCAAAAGTGAAAAATACTTTTATCCATATTATGTAAAGTTTTAGGAATGTAAAAATTTGCAGATCTGATGATTTTCACTACTAAAATAATTTTGGAATGATTTAAAAATGACCACTAAATGGATGTTTAGACCTAGATGCATAAAACAAAAATTCCTAAAAACTTCCAAACTGATACAATGGGTTATCAGTAGCTTTAGGAAATGCAGAAAACCACAAAAAGCTTAGAAAAGATAGTTTTTATAGGCCCTGACTTATTCGCCCATGGAAAAATGGGTCCTAGTACAGGGTTTTTTAGTAATGAGAAATGCAATTTCTGAGTGATTATATGTGTTCTCTATTCCAAGTCTCAGACTATAACTTCTATAAAAAAAATTTCCAAAATTTGATGTCTAAATGCAAGTGAAATGAAGGACAAATGATGAACTATATGACACTTTTTGAAATGCAATTTTTACTCAATTTTCTGATTTAAGTAACTAAAATTATGCTATTATGTAAATATTATGCAAAATCAATCTAACATGATGCGATTTTTGTTAAATTTTCAGATTTAAAATGAATGAAAAATTCAAGTTTATACCTAAAATGCAATGCAACTTTATGAAAAATCTAGAAACCCTAAATGCAATGAATTAATGCAAATCCTAGATATAGGGTTTGAATGCACTCCAAATCAGAAATTGAATTGTTCAAATACTCGAGTTCACCAAAATGAAATAAAGAAAAATAGGTTCTAGGGTTTTCCCAAAATGAAAAAGTAGATCCAAAGAGGGAGAAGGGGTCTTACTTCTCTAATTTCATTAGGAAATGAGATCCACACAATGAAATGATTATCAACCCTTAGGTGAATCAAGTCAAAGTGGGAATCTTTAGATTTCCTTATGATTGAGGGATGGGGGTCAAGGTCAAACAACACTTTGGGGAGAAAAATAAACATAGTAAACTAACACCAAAATGCAATTCAACACTTGAAACAAAAAGATTAAATTCAATACTAATAAAACCTACAATCAAATTATAGATCAGAGAAGGGCAGGTCTAAGTGTACCTTTCACTAAAAGTCAATTTATGAAGCTGATCTGAGACTCATTCACCCAGGGGTGAATGGGTCCTTTGTTAGGGTTCTTCTGCAACTTTTGGGAGCCTCTGGTCCTATCTCTGCACTTCTAAATTCTCCAGGTTTCAATGTCGGAAAGTCAAAAATAAATTTTGTAGATGGGTTTTTGTGAGATGACAACTTTTGCAAATTTGTCAACTTCAATTTTTCTCTTTAATAGATCTTCAAGCTTTCTTCCACCTAGATCTGCAAACACAACACAAAAGGGAATTTTTTTTGTTTTTAGTGAATAGGGGTTTTCCTTGGTCAAACCCTGTTTTTGTAATCAAACCTTGAAATGAAATGAAACATAAAAGAGGGAATGAAGAATGAATAAATCTATGTTACTACTCAACAAACCCTTGAATAAAACTTAGAATGTAAGTCTGCAACTTGCATGAAATGGTTTCAATGGATGTGGATCTTGAACCTTGAATCTTGCTTGAAATAGTGCTTTGAATGCTTGAATGGATCATGAAACCTACATCACCATATAAGCTCCAAAAAAATGCATGATGCAAGAAGACTTTGATATGACAATTGGGTCTTGATTGTTGCAATAAAACTCTAATAAATCTTCTCTTGAATGCCATTGATCATAATATTTTCCTTAGGAATGCTTCTTAAAATATTTTAGCTTTAAAACTCTAGGTGAAACATAGTGAAATGACCTTATATTTATAGATATGTATTCTCAATTTCTCAAAATTCAAATATCACAAGCCGACATCTGAATATACACTTAGAGATATTAAAATACCGCTAAAAAAATAATTTAAATTGAGGTCCTAAGGTCAAGGGAGAACCCATTCACTGGTCCCAGGTTCCTGAACCTAGGACACACATTACTCAATGAGAAGTGTTATGTTAAGGCATTAATGAATGTCGAGTTTTCTTTTCAGAAAATGTAATTAAATAGGCTTGGTAAATGAATTAAGGGGCCAATTGAGGCATAATTAAGCTCAATTAATTAAAGGAGTCCTAAATGAGTGTGAAAGTGTAAAGGGGTACACTTTACAACACTAAATTATGACACAATTAAGTCCAAATTAATTAGGAGGGCCTAAACAAGTGTGAAAATGTAAAATAGATACATTTTTCTACACTACATATCCAACACAAATGGACCAATAGTTGAACACAAAAAAATATTTGTTGTTATAAAAACAACACATAATTATTTAAAATGCAAATTATATCAAACAAAAATGGACCAATAGTTGAATACTAATTTTTTTTTAAAATCCTTCGAACATTTCATGAGAAACTACAGGGTATTTATTATGCTCACCTTTTATATTTGTGATAGGAAAAACTATTAATATGAAATAATCCAATGCTTGTACATTGCTACCCTAATAGTTGTACACATAAGAACAATATTTTTTACTATGATAACAATACTTGTTTAATTAGTGTCTTATTTTATTAAATGGGAATTTTATTTTATAAATGACACACAAGTATAGTGGATAATTATGATATTTTATTTGAGACAAAAAATATTTATTTCATTTCTTCATGATGTAAGGGAAAATATCAGATTTTGGGGGCATCTCAGAGTAACCTCCAAGAACATTAGTGCCTTCGGTAACTTTAATTTCTAGATTACCTCAAAGACATGTACAACTATGTCCTAAAGCGGAAATAGACATAGTTTATTTCCCACATTGAACCTTCTGAGAGAAGCACATGTAAATTCAACAACATGCATTAACAGATTCTACTACAAGAACCAAAAGACATGAAAGATGAGACAGAAAACCAGAACACAAAGATTTACATGGGGAAAATCCTTTCGGATAAAAAACCCCACACTCCAAAGATCAAGCCATTGTATTATTTAGCAACAAACATTTACAATACAATTTCAGGCTCATAGCCTTTTCAAAGATTACATCTTGTTCATTCTGGATACATCTGGTAGCACACTCAACATGAGAGATCAACCATGGAATTCATGGTTAGGAGAGATTCCAGTAGCAAAACCCTGCCTCTCTCTTCCTTTGCTTCGGCCTCATGGCCTCGGCCTTTCAGCCAGCCACTCGGCCCTCTCCCTTCTTCTCTTTTCTCTCTTCTCTTTAGAACGTCTAATGCATATGTATATACATTCGTTCTCAACAGGCTCTTTGAATCGGTTCGTTTCCAACTGTCGGATCACAACTATCAAATCATCCAGCTCAGCATCGTAGATGTTTCCACTTCCTGTGTAGATTTTTCCTTGCTTACAGTTCAGCTCCAACGCTGCAACTATTGAAAAAATCCAACCGCCAACCATTTGAATTTTTCTTCCTCTGATTGGTCCATGAGACACCATATAGGATAGTCATCAAACGGATAAAGGGCATTCAACCTGTGTTGGCATGTCGGTGAGACACTAACTGTGTCTCCCCAATGCCAACACAGCTAACATTCGATATCGACGTAGGTTCCAACAATTGGCAAGACGATATAGTGAACACCATGAGTCATATCGAAACCACCAATATCCATTTCATTCCTATCGGCAAGACTCATACCAATGCTCACAAGTCACAATGACCTCTACCTTACCATCGGCAAGACTACTGTAGTTTACCAAGACTTCATAACGAAGTCTTCAAGTCATGCCGAAAGGAACACTCGTCAGCAAGACTTTACCGCTCGCCAAGAGGTTACACCAAGACTTCTTAGTTACACCGAAGCATCCGACAGTCAGCAAGACTTTTGTCTTTCACCAAGACATAACACCGAGCACAACATGTCATACCGAAACATCCAATAGTCGGCAAGACTTCATCCCAAAACACATGAGTTTCTCCGATGACTCTAGAAGACAACTATCGGCGAGACATTCATATCAGTAAGACCTCATACCGAAACATAACCCTTTTGGCCAAGTCTCCCCAATATCCGATAGACACCAACTGTCGGCCAGACATCTCCCAATCACCAAGACTTCCTACCAATAGGAGCAAGTCATACCGATTATCACATTGGCCAAATAGACCAAAGGTCATGCCAATATTGGCAAGACTTCTTATCGTCACTGAGACATCATTTCGACAATCCAAGTTACACCGAAGGTTTCAGATGTCGATCACCAAGACATTCAGAAGGTCACAACAACAGTTAAGGATCAACTAGTAGATCGGCCAGACAACATGAATGTCATAGCGACCATGCTTTCTCAGAGGTTTCATCCTGTGAGATTGAGGCATCAATCCCAACAATCTCCCACTTGATGAAGATCACACAGGCACCTCCAAAGCAACCAGCCACTAAGACCACACTAGCTCCACCAGTTCAGATCTCGCAATACTCAAGACACCCAATCAACAAGATTCCATAGATAATAGTCCACCAGACAATCTGCAACAAAGACCAGGCATCCAATTGCAACTCACTGTCCAAAAAAGCAACCAAAATGCAACCAATCATAGCCTTCCAGGAAACCACATAGACCTCAAACATGCTCTCATGCTCCATCAAGAATTCTGCTCCAACATCCAAGATTTCCACCATTCAAGCAACAATCCTTGTCATCTTCCAACATGGCACATGTGGAAGAAAGATACAAGCCAAGGTGAAGAATCACCATTCCAATGAACACAAGCAAAAGATCCTAGTGATATCACCAACAAGATACTGCTACCACTTCACTGTGCTCAAAAGCTATACAGAAGCAATATCAACTTCAAAGCTTCAAACAAAACACAACAGTGAAGTCATTCTCCAGAAACAAGACAAAAACAACAATCAAACTAACTGCTTCCATCCAAATGATAAACCCACACGACTGAAAATAGCACCCATAGCTCGTGCTATTCCATTCAATCTCTCATACCTCAAAGGTATAAGCATTAGTAAACTTGTGTTGCTCCAAAACCAACCCATCAACAGTGAATGCAAGCTCCAAGTGCCAACTAGTCGAACAAGACAAAACACAACAGGAACTCCCACTGTCTGAGTAATCCAAAGACATCACAAGTCTACCAATCACAGCACATAGAAAATGTAACCATGTAGTACCAAGGAAATATCCACAATGACATGCACAACCTACAACAAACTGTTACAGGAAACATTTCTCTCACCACAAACCTTCACGGCCACAGAGATAAACTTTGCACATCATATTCTTGTAGAAAATCCTCCTACATACAATTCTAATAGCCAGTTGTGCCAAGAATGATCTCCTTCTCATCCCAAAAGAAAATCAAGCTACTTCATTCCCCATTTCATGAAATCAGCCCATACATCATCTCCTACCAATTCTCATCAGTAAATAAAACAAAGGCTCAAGGAGATAAAACAAGATGTACATCTTCCACTATGAATCCTCCAGAACCATTAAACAACAATTCAAGATCCATATCATGAAAGTGAACATAAAAAACATCTAAAAAATATAATGGGCCAAATACCTTTCAGATAAACTATCGAGCAGACCAAGAGTGGGAACGAGAATACTCCTTCAAGATATACAAGTCATCATGACTAATCCAAGAGCAATCTCCTCATAGGTCTCTTATTGAACTCACGTTCAACCAAGGTGTAGGCTTCTCGAACTTTCTGCTGAAAAAATTCATCAAGAATACCAATCAACAACACCTCTCTCACAAGAGAAAGACAACCTCACCTTATTCTCCATGTATCCATGAGTACTAACAACTGATCATCTCATTCTAAACTTCAACAGCATTACTGCACTATCACGAAGTATCAAGAAAATAATCAAAGCACCAACTACACAAAGAATTACCAGACCACTGTCAAAGCTCCAATCAGCTGAATTAGGAACTTATCATGACACCATGATCTACATATGCCCTTAGGAGATACCATGCATCAAGTGACTTCACCATAGTATCAAGTACAATGCACAATGCCAAAACTCCAGTGCACAAGAGTATACATGACATAAAGCAAACAAAATCAAAACCAACATCACCTGTCAAGCACCACCAACACCTCAACCAAAGACTCCAAGCGTCCTTCATGGATCCAAGATGTTGCATATCTTCAAATAATGTCCATGCAAATGTGAAAGAACCCTTATGTAGCAATAGGATCTAAGGGCTCCCCCTTGAAACATTTGCAACACTAAAGAAGACCATTCACCACCATGTGATGAACCCACAGTCACTACTAAAGCTCCCACTAAAACATGACATCTGAGCTCTTCAAGCATCATGACCACCTACTTCAAGTTCCCATAACCGACTATTCAAGTACTCAACAATATCCATCCTCTCATCTCAAAGAAATCACACCAATGCACAAGTGACCACAGACAAGGCCAGCTAACAAGTCTGCACATGCAAAGAATCAACCTCATGGATAAAGATAGTCCACATCCAAGTTATCACACTACAGCCAATGGGTAGCTAATCCACCAACTGCATAACTCGTAGATCACAAACATCGAACATGCAAACCCGTCATCGCATTGGAAACTGCAACACTAAGATTTCAAAGAGAATAACTATGTAGACAACATGACTCAAACACCAGATCACTCCAAATCTAATTTTCCAATCATGTCCAAAACGAGCACCATAATCAAGGAACCCACAAGCACCACCATAAGAATGCTGAGTGAAAAATCACGTACCAACACTCCCATGTAGAGAAGAAAACACACCTTCTCAAATCATGCACCAAGCATGCATACAAAACTGCAACTATCTCATCCAGCAACACCCCAAAAGCTAGGCTCTAGAAAATAGCTTAACAACAACTCCACATAATCACAAGTTTTGCTTAACTGTGTAAAACCTTCAAAACCACAGAGCCATGCAAGTACAAAACATCCTTAAAAAAAGGAAACAACAGCTCAAAAAATCCAGACCTCTTTCAGGCCAAATCTAAACCACCAACATGTACATGCATCCAAGACAGAGAGAAAGGCTATTTCACAAGCTTGCAAATCATCTAATGATTAACTCCATAGCCTTTATATATTCAAGGTTAACAGGAAACCGTGCCTTGCAACACCAGGAAACACCACCTAGCATAAGCACTCCTCTCCATGGCTGAGAAACAACCTAGGCTTCTCCATATCACCCAAAAGCCTCTTTCACAGACTTCCAATATGAAAGCTTTACTGCTACACAACCACGGAGCCCGAAAATCCACCTCATACACCAAAGTTATACTGCTACCAACCAGGAGACACAGATCACAGCAAAACAACATGATCAACTCCCTTTTCCATCTCCACCATCCTTCAAGATGCGTGTTGTCTCTGAATATCACAAGACTTCCACTCACCAAAGGATCAATAAACCAAACGATTCCTCTAGATTTCCTCCAGCCTAACAAGCTAAGAAATCTTCATAGGAGAAATACCCAGAACCGGCAACCAAAAGATGGCTCTGATACCACTTGTAAGGGAGAATATTAGGTTCTGGGGGCATCTCAGAGTAACCTCCAAGAACAGTAGTGCCTTCGGTAACTTTAATTTCTAGATTACCTCAAAGACACGTACAACTATGTCCTAAAGCGGAAACAGACACAGTTTATTTCCCACATTGATCTTTTTGAGAGAAGCACATGTAAATTCAATAGCATGCATTAACATATTCTACTACAAGAAACAATAGACATGAAAGATGAGACAGAAAACCAGAACACAAAGATTTACATGGGGAAAATCCTTTCGGATAAAAAACCCCACACTCCAAAGATCAAGTCATTGTATTATTCAGCAGCAAATGGTTACAATACAATTTCAGGCTCATAGCCTTTTTAGAGATTACATCTTGTTCATTCTGGATACATCTGGTAGCACACTCAACATGAGAGATCAACCATGGCATTCATGATCAGGAGAGATTCCAGTAGCAAAACCCTACCTGTCTCTTCCTCTGCTTCAGCCTCACGGCCTCGGCCTTTCAGCCAGCCACTCGGCCCTCTCCCTTCTTCTCTTGTTCTCTCTTCTCTTTAGAATGTCTAATGCATACGTATATACATTCGTTCTCAATAGGCTCTGTGAATCATTTCATTTCCAACTGTCGAATCACAACTATCGAATCATCCAACTTAGCATCGTAGATGTTTCCCCTTCCTGTGTAGATTTTTCCTTGCTTACAATTCAGCTCCAATGTCGCAACTGTTGAAAAAATCCAACCGCCAACCATTTGAATTTCGCTTCCTCTGATTGGTCCACAGGACACCACATAGGATAGTCATCAAACGGTCAAAGGGCTTTCAACCTATGTTGGCATGTCAGTGAGACACTAACTGTGCCTCCCCGATGCCAACACATCCAACATTCGATATCGGCGTAGGTTCCAACAGTCAGCAAGATGATATAGCGAACACCATGAGTCATACCAAAACCACTGATATCCATTTCATTCCTATTGGCAGGAGTTTCCTCATCGGCAAGACTCATATTGATGCTCACAAGTCACAACAACCTCTACCTTGCAATCGGCAAGACTACCGCAGTTCGCCAAGACTTCATACCGAAGTCTTCAAGTCATGTTGAAAGGAACACTCATCAGCAAGACTTTACTGCTCGCCAAGAGGTTACACCAAGACTTCTTAGTTACACCGAAGCATCCGACAGTCAGCAAGACTTTCATCTTTTTCCAAGACATCACAACGAGCACAACATGTCATACCGAAACATCCGACAGTTGGCAAGACTTCATCGCGAAACACATGAGTTTCTCTGATGACTCTAGAAGACAACTATCGACAAGACATTCATATCGGTAAGACCTCATACCGAAACATAACCCTTTTGGCCAAGTCTCCTCGATATTTGATAGACACCAACTGTCGGCTAGACATCTCCCAGTCGCCAAAACTTCCTACCGATAGGCGCAAGTCATACCGATTATCACATCGGCCAGACAGACCAAAGGTCACGCCGATATTGGCAAGACTTCCTATCTTCGCTGAGACATCATTCTAACAGTCCAAGTTACACTGAAGGTTTCAGATGCCGATCGCCAAGACATTCAGGAGGTCACAGCGACAGTTCAAGATCAACTAGCAGATCGGCCAGACAACATGAATGTCACAGCGACCATGCTTTCTTAGAGGTTTCATCCTATGAGATTGAGGCATCAATCCCAACACATGATTGTATTTATATTTTTTATATAACATTCATAGGTTCTCATGTGTTCAAGTATGGTTCCATCTTGACTACCATTTTTTTATTTTTACATCAAAGACGTATCCTTATTTAAGCTTCACAGAGCTCATTTTGTCCATGGATGGTGGACAAATGCAAATAAGCCTTGCAAGATGGTTGAACCATTTACAACCGTTGATTTTTTTTGTCATTTTCTGAAAGTTTACTTGTGATTTAACAAAGCTATTTTCCCGTACATTGTTTATTGGTCGCCAGATGCAATTGTCCAAGAAGGATGCAAGTGTAAGTCGTCTCAGTTGAACATGTCTTCAAAAACACATTGAACACAACATCTGTGATTTCTCCATTTCATTCACTGTTGTTTCACGACTCTGCTTTGACAATCAGGAAAGTTCACAATCACTTTTACGATAGTAATGCAAATACTACCGTTTAATTCCAATGGATGCCACTCACACATATTAATCACATAATTGATAGACTCCATTACCACATGGTTCAGAAAGTACCTTGTCTTATCTTATCCATATGTTTTTCTCAGTTCCTGACCCAAACCTCATTTAACAAAACCACATAAACAAAAAGTGTACTCATAAATATTCAGCTCATGTTAGTCTCCACTCTAGCTACGAGACAAACGTAAAAATAAATATACGCCCACGTGTGTTGGACACAACATCAAGAGTTTTTAAAGAGGGTTTCCTACTTCAACTCATTTGCACAACAATTTGTGTTTTCTACCTTTTTAAACAAATGACACAAGGATCTTTTTGTCAATTGACTTTTTATTTTACATTGCATGCTTAACTCGATCAACTGACTAACCAATTATAACTGCAATGTCTTTTATTTAAATGTACATTCATCAACACAATGGTGGTGAGTTCAAAGCTAGTGCCACAAAGAGTGCACCTTAACCTATACCTTACCCCTGTAGGATTTGAAGTTGTGACCTCTCTCTCAAGAGTACAAGTTCCCCACCATTAGGCCAACTCAGGTGTGTACATGTTGAATGATGAACATGTAGGCCCTCTTATTTGTTAATCATTTAGTTTCTACGTATTCTTGACAGAGAATATTGCAAGCTTTGAAATTGAAATGTTTTGTAGAAAACTACTCGAAATGATGAAAATTACAATATGTGATTCTTTGAATATTGTGGACACAATTTTTCTTGTCTTGAAATCTACTTGTTAGCAGGGGTGTAAAATGGTGGAGATGACATGCACAGAACATGACCGTTATGCTGCAGAAACTCAGTTTTTGAATCATACTGTGGGAAGGTTCGTTCAACTTTGAATTGCATATCTTCGAGGATAGTTGGGAACATTAAAGATATTTGATTTTTACTCTCACATATGATTATTAAAAGTTCTGAATGGGTTATAATGATGAATAAGTACTGGTCCCAACACTGTGTTAGTAAGCAGTTTTAACTAATGTGAGAATTTTAAGAGAATCACTCTTTTATTACTTACACATATTTTACCTTATTATACAATTCCCTTGGCTTCCATATCATACCATTGGCTTTAACAGTGTTGTGTAATTTTCCATAGGATATTGTCACATATGAACTTGGAGCCTACACCCATTGATACAAAAAGCTATGAGACACTGAGAAAATTGGTAAGTGTGCATTTGTTTGCTTAAAAAATTCCTTAAACAAGCGATAGATTTTACTTACTTCTATGTTTATATATAAACTTCTTCTTTTTTTGTGTTAGCCCAAGACTATGGCCGGGGATAGCATGGATCTGTATAATGGATTGTTCCTATGCAATGCCAATAGTATGGAGCAAATAGAGAAAATTGAGCGAGCCTTTGACACTGTGAAAAATGATCTATTTGGAAGATTGCACAGTATGATTAGCAAGCAGCTTGTACACCGAGTCGCCGGCCCTGCACCTGATCCTCCTGCCTCTGCTACCAAGGATGCCAATCCCCTCATAGGCTAAAAAAAAGTAAAACTCACACACAGTTTTCGACCACCTTGATTTGAAGGCAGTTTATCATATAAATTACTAAAAATTATGTTTCTATAAGTTTCTGTAATTTGGCGGATCATGGGTCAGGGTTGTGGATCATGGGTCAAGGTTGTGTCATGGGTATAGTGGGTGACAGCATAGGCCCCATTGACTCAAAAAAAATTCAAATAATATGGTAAGTTCATGCTAAATCAAAATTATGTCCTATCATGGGTAGAGTGAATATTTGTCACTTTTTCAAAATTAGGTGAATGCAAATAAATATATTTATTTCCACAGTATATATATTGTTTGTCACCTTCCCAAAATAGGTGATTGCAAATAGATATATTTAATTCCACAATATATGTTTTATTGCATTAAAAATGAGTTGACATGTACATAACCCATTGTCAACTAACCAACTTGGAAATACATTTTAGCATATTACATTAAAAATTGTTCCATTATTCATCCCTCATTGACAAACTAATAGTTCCACCATGTCCATCTACACCAATATTTTTTGAAATTTATCTAAAAAAAATGAAAACGAACTCTTAGGCTCACTATGCAATACAATTTTACAAAAAAGTGATTAATTATATCAATCATAATTCACAATTATACATGTCATTTAATTAATCATAACAAAATATGATAACAATCAACAATTTTAAATTTTCTAAAATCATCTTTCAAATCACAACCATATTTTCTATGTACCATTGACAACCCATTTTATATCACTTCTACCATTAATTCCTTCAATTCAACCTCAAATTCCCTCCTAGAATTCAAATATCTCCACTTGCATCTATCTATTCAAATTTATACAACTTAATTATTTTTACAAGAGACCACAATTGTGCGATACAAGCTACCTATTCAACATTTCAAATTTGTGAGTTTATGTCAAGGAGACACATGTTGGAGAGTAATTCAAGAGAGTTCCTCCAAACTTCTACAGGCACCTACCTTAGCTTCCACGGTATGTCTCTTTGAAAGTGTTTCACTATTTTTTATGTAGAGATATAGAAATTGATGTTTCATATAGCCTTGTTAATTTACATTGAAATGAATTACATTTACGATTTTTTAAGTAAAAGTTTAATGTTCATACATATCATGATTTTCTTTAGAAACAGTTGCATATATACATATCATTCCACCTACACTTGATGTCATCCACTATACCCACGACACAACCTTGACCCACTATTGGCCCTTCTCCCTTACAACTAACTATGATAATGGCTAACTCCTACTTGTGTTATAACTAATTTTTAAACAACAGTATGAAATTTATATATAACTTGAAATAGCAGTATAGTACAAATATTTCCAACCCTTTCTGATACAACATTATGATATATATATATACCTTGGACACATCCCACATCTTGATTCAAAGGATATGCTTGATCGGATGGATGGTCGGGTACTGATTCTTCCTCACTGACCACATATTACTCAATCAACCATTCCTCCCTAGAAGGGGTTGGTTGAATTCCTTTATTTAAGAGATTGAATCCAACAGTTCTGGAATGCTCTCATTGATTGCCTATTGTTTCTTTAGGTCATCCCTCACTGGACAAAAGGAAAGGGGCTCCTCCATCTACCGCCCATGGCTCCCCACGTGAAGTCACTAGGTAGTGGGTTCAAGTTGGACCATCGATGGAAAGGAGTATAGAGCCGAGAACAAGAATTCAATTGACGGGTGCATCTGTCCATTGTTTAGAAGGGAGGGATTCCTATCGATTAGCAGTCGGATGTTACCCAACAGTGGAAGTCTGGGATGGATTGATAGTTGGCCTTGTGGTTGGGTGGGAGTGATCTTGTGATTTAAACTTCTATGTATTCTATATTAGAATCGTTGGTTTGTCGAGTGAGAAGTGACATCCCACCATAATCCATAATTGATAATCGATCGACCGGATTGAAATAGAAGGGTTGGGTTGGGTTGGGAACAGTCATCGTGCCTATTATTTCCATGGCTCAGGAACAATCGCCTTATATCTATATTGGCCCGGTTGGGTGGTTCAACCGAGTCAAGGAATCTGAATGGGAAAAGTGAGTGATCAAATTCATTGCCGGATGGATACTTCATTCCTAGAGGGGTTGGTGATATAGATACATAAGTTTCCTATAGCCTTCTTCATTTACATTCAACTTAATTAGATGTATGGTTTGTTTGTTCTTCAATTACAATGACTCTAACATGTACAAATATGGTGTTTCTATTTATATCATATTGTTGTTTCAAGTTAGAAACCTTCAAAACAATACCAACAAAACTGTTCAAATCTAACAATCAGTTAGAGATGTATGATACAAATATTTGTAACCCTATCTAATAGAGTTGTATGATATATATGTGTGTGTGCGCGTGCGTGTGTGTTTCTTATAGCCTTCTTCATTTAGCATTCAACTTAATTAGACATATGGTTTGTGTGTGTGTTTCTTATAGCCTTCTTCATTTAGAATTCAACTTAATTAGACATATGGTTTGTTTGTTCTTTAGTTACAATGACTAACATGTATGATAACCTTTTCTGAAACAACATTATGAATTTTTTATATAACTTGAAATAACAGTATGATACAAATACTTCTAACCCTTTTTGATACAACATTATATATATTATCGAGATAGATAGTGTTTTCCCTTTTTTTATCATAATGTTGTATTAGAAAAGGGTTCTAGATATTTGTATCATACTGTTGTTTCAAGATATATATCTAACTTAAAACAATAGTACGATAGAAATATTTTTATATCATATGTAATGTTGTCTCAATTTATATTAAATTATATCATAATGTTATATGAGAAAGGGGTTCTAAATATTTGTATCATACTATTGTTTCAAGATATATATAAATTCCATATTGTTGTTTCAGAAATGGTTATAAATAATTGCATCATAATGTTGTTTAAAGTTATATACAAATATCATAATGTTGTTTCAGGAAGGATTCTAAATATTTGTATCATACTGCTATCTCAAGTTATATATCATAATGTTGTTTCAAAAATGGTTATAAATATTTGCATCATGATGTTGTTTAAAGTAATATAGAAATATCATAATGTTGTTTGAGGAAGGGTTCTAATTGTTTGTATCATACTACTATTTCAAGTTATATATAAATATCATAATGTCATTTCAGAAATGGTTAAAAATATTTCCATTGTATTGTTGTTTAAAGTAATATAGAAATATCATAATGTTGTTTTAGGAAGGGTTATACATATTTGTATCATATTGGTGTTTCAAGTTATATATAACCCCATAACTGATTATATATAATAATTTGTTAACATGATCACCTAAGGGTTCTAAGAGTTAGAATTAGGGATATGATCAGTTAAGAGTTGTATGTAATTCTAGTATTTTGCATTCTTGTCATCTGCTGACATGGACCCCTCATATAACATAGCACTCACCACCATTAGATCGTCTCCTTTATTTTGAATATATGTATATTTGTGCATACATATGCTATTTATTGTTCTTACACTTGGCTCAATGCATATGAAGAACAAAGCACCAACAAGAACCACACGAGTTGTAACCAAGCAAGCTCAAACAACTTTTCTTGCACACAAGAGAGGTGTGAGGCTACCACATAGTGATGATGATGAAGTAATTCCCATTTCGCAGCTGATCGAACTTGTAGTCCAAGTTAATGCAACTGTTACAACTAAAAAGGTTGCAATGCAGAAGGAATGAACCACAACTGACATGGAATCTATCATGACAGATGTTGAAGACAACATAATGTCAAGAAGAGGGGCAAAAAATAAGTGGGGTCTTCCAATTACCACGTTGTCTAATTGGTTGAGTGGTGTTACCTCTACCAAAAGGAAAGGGCCCCTAGTAGTCCTGAACGATGACTAAGAGGTAAAGGTTGTTGAATGGTGCAAGGAGATGGTTGTTGTAGGCCATGGTTTGAAAATTGTGAATCTAAAATCTGAAGTGGCACAAATCTATTAGACGAGGCCTAATTCATTCAAGGATGGAATTCTCAGTAAGTCTTAGTGGAAGAACTTCATCTCAATTTGTGTTTGAGGACAACCCAAAGCCAAGATAGAGACTGTGTAGTCACTCTCAAGCCTGCAGTTATTTCATTCTATGAAATATTGACAAAGGCATACACAAGCAATCCTTATGGTCTAATGAGAATTTGGAATTGTGATGAGACTGGTCTCCAAGCTAGATGAAATGGTACAATGAGATTTTTTTCCAAAAAGGGAAGCATAAGTATATCCTATATTATCCCCAAGAGCTGAGATTGGATCACTATTTTGTGTTGTGCAAACATTGCCAGACAAAAAGAAACATGTATTTTATTTGTTTAAAAGCAAAAAACACCTCAATAACTACATAGTTAACTATGAGCCAGGTGCATGTATGGTTGCTCAGCCTCATGCATGGATGAAAAAAGAGCTATTTCTGAAATGGTTGCACCATTTTGCTATTCAAGTACCTATGGGTGTCTCACCCACTAATAGACACCTAATTTTTGATGGTCATGACAACCATGTTGCATTTTCTACCATTACTAAAGCAAGGGTAATAGGCATTAACCTGCTTACCCTACCAGCCCACACATCACATAGATTGTAGCCACTTGATGTCAATGTGTTTGTGTCTTTCAAATCACATTTAAAAAAGGAATGAGTAGCACATACTACGAAATATCCAAATTTGGAGATTAGAAGGAAAGAATTGGAAACACTTGCCAACGTTGCTTTTGAGAAAACATTGGCAGTTGACAACACAAAAGGTGGTCTCAAAAGAACAAGTATTTGGCCTCTAAATCTAGATGCATTGGTGGAGAACATGAGGCCTAGTGAGACATTCTAGTTTGCTATCCCCGAGGAAGCATTTGCTACATAAAACATTCTAAGTCTATCCACTGATGCTTTTCCACAAACCAAGGCTAAATGTACAATTGAAGTAGCAGAATTTGTAGAGAAACATAGTCCACTTCAAACAACTAAATGTGTAGACCAACAAAGTCCACTTCAAACAACGAGTTTCTCAAACCACCAATCTCCAAGTGGAACACTAGGTTTGGGTGACCAACATAGTTCGCCAACAACACCAATTTTGGGTGACCAAAATACGTATGCAGACATCTCTCTTTCTCTATTGAGTGCACCAAAGGAACAATCATGGTTGTTAGAGGGGATTGCAAATCTTGGAATTGATTTGCATGTGGACGTAGAACAAAGTATGTCAATGCCATCTCCACCACACAACATTGTCCCAAATACCTTAGTGCATTTTTATATTGATTGGGGAGAAAGTGAACTTGATCAATTAGGAGGAGGCAAGGAAGTGGAGGAAACAACTAGTGAGGTGTAGTTTAAAAATGAAGAAGATTCAATGGAGCCATTGGGAGGGAAAAAGAGTTCAGACCTATTCCAATTTTTGAAGCTACATGTTCATGTAGTGAAGGATAAGTCCAATCAGCTAGCTGACCATGGGATTAAACTTCCAAGAGGATCCTAGCTCCAAACTATTGAGAGGGGGGGTTAATCAGTATTCCTTTAAACCAATTAAACATAACCCATCAAATTAACATAATAGAAATAACTACAATGATGTAAGAAATCATGAATACAACCAAATAATTGCATGACACATGAACACTAGTATTTTTACATGGAAAACCTAAAAAGGGAAAAACCACGATGAGGGTTAGGTCACAGTATATTATATCCGAATATAAGATATTACAGAAAGGCTCACTACCAAGTTAGGACATGTTGTCCAGAAAAAAGAGCTCACAACCCACTGAGAAAGAACAAAGAAGGGTTGGCAACACTGCCTATTTGAACTAATATAATAGCATCTATCATATGCCAAATTACAGTTCCAATGAAGTAAAAAATGATCTTCACACTCATCTGAAACAATAATCTGCTCTATTCACAATCTACTCAATACTACATTGCACACATGTAGATGAATCACCATACATGTCATATATCTCTTCAATATTCACATGCAATATGCTTTGCTACATCATCCACCACATTCGCATATCACACACACTCTACTCTCTCTAAACTTTCAGTGTTGATCTCCTATATATGTCCACATCAAGTGTAACTTCAATTAGGTCAACCTAATTAGAAGTAACACACAAAATTAAGTATGCCATCCTCAAAACATTTTATCCACACTTAGTGCCTAAATTCAAAATTCAATTTACATCAAGATAGGTTAGCATGGACCTAATATAAATTCCACATAAGATAGAGTTACTTGCTTATCCTCCACAAAACATCAAATGTGTTAGGTCGGCCCAAAAATAGACCTAAACACAAGATCTTCAAGTGTACATGTAATTCTCCAAACGTGTGACTTTAACGCTTGATCTCTCTTTGAATTCCCATTCAAACAAAATTTATTAGCTTATCTTCATCATCACAAAATAGAATAATTATTCATGAAGAAATGTGGAGTCTCCCACACTTATGCACTATACAAAAGGTAAATGTGATATACAAGGCTACACACTATCATTCATATCTTTCGTGAAGCTTCTCAGTTTTTCACAAAATCTTGAATATAGTTGTATCTTATGAACTCAAAATTGTAGTTACAATTGTAGAAGGTTATACCAACATGCGGTGAAGTGTGAACCCAAAAAGTGATGCGCTAAACCACAAAACAGTCAAAAGAAATACTTAGCCAGATTCCTGATATACCATGCTTTTTAGAATGACTTACACGGTACATAAGTCACCAAAAATACTTCCACGTTATGTTAGGATGATCATAACAATGTTGACATCAATGACAACACTGGTCAAGCAATATATATACCTCATGCTCATGTTTCCAACCTACATCACCAATGGCAGACTTCCAACTTCCAAGAATCTCCCCCTTTGTCATTGATGGCAACATGCATAACAAAAAACATATTCAAAAGCTTGTTTCAAAATTTGTCTCCCCCTTACAAAGATTTCGCCAATATCTCTCCAAGTATTCCCAAGAATCTATCTTCAAAATTTTGACCAAAGAGTTTTTCAGCTATCTCTCCCCCAAATGTTTTGACATAAATGTTTTTCCACTATCTCTCCCCCTTTGACATCAATGGAAAAGGTTGTGCAAAAACTTAGTATACTTCCCCTTAGATATATATGTTGACTCCTCTTCACATAATTAATCAAAAAGGAACTTTTATGCAATAAGGGATTCTGAAAATTTGGAAAAATGTATAGAAGTAAGAATTGTCAACCTAAAGATGTTGACCCTTTCAGCTTCTTGAAAATGTCTTTCCAAGTAGATCTGCCTTCTTCCCAAATCCTTTTTACTTCTACTAGTGTATTGCACTATTGTAGATGCCAAATTTGCAAATGTTTAGTATTTTAAAACCAAGCTAATAATCAAGCATCCATATGAAATAATAAATCATGTTTCTAAATGCAAAGAAATTACAAGATAAACTAAAGCATATAAAACATGAAATAAATCCTATTTCATATTGGATTGGTGCTATTGTTGAAAATAGCCCTTTCCCAATCCTTGATAGATAAGCTAAATGATCCAATGCCTTGAGATGGAGTGGATGGGCAAAATCAATTCTCAGTTTAAGAGAGTGACTTTTGCAAGAGATTGTGGAGGATTTGATGATGAATGAAGCCTCTATTTTATAGATTTTCAAATGCTAAGAGTGCCAAACATGGAGGATGTGGGACTAAAGATTTGGCCAATGAAAAGAGGCCACTTGTCAACTTGTGAGTGGTTGATGCATGTACAAGATTTGGGAAATGTGCCTAAGAGGGGGAAATTTCAAATTCAAAATGAGAGTTAATGCTGAGTTTGACTTGTGCAAGGGACATGTAAGAGCCATGTAAGAGCCATGTAAGAGCTCATAAATGACTTATTGGATGTACATGTCCACTTGTTTTTGAATTCAAACTTGATGGAATATTCCTCAAAGATGCCATGTTGAGTGAAAATGTTGGATTTAATAAATCAATAAATTGATTTATTTGTGCAAGTGGCAAAATCTAGAGGATGTGACATGCATTAGATTAGATTAATCAGGGTTAGATTAAATTAATGATGATTAGGATGCTTTGACCCTTTTGACTTGATATTTTGATTTATTTAAATAAAAAAGGGATGAGAAATGACTTTTGAGATTTTAATTAAATAAAGTATGATTTATTTAATTAAAGGATGATGTGAGCCTTTGATTTATTTAAATGAATAACCTTAGGACTAAAGACCTGATTTACCTGGTGAATGGATTTGCTGCATTTGATTTATTTAATGAGCGGATGAATATGACCTAAGTGGATAATGCTAATTTCACGTGTCTACATTTTTCCCCTCTTTGAAGCAATGTACTTGTTGCGTTGGTTCAAAGAATAAACTTGCCGTGATCAAAATTCAAAAAAATTCTGATTTTTTCGGATGCTCCAGCGGAAAGAAGTATACTAGTACATTGCCCCCTCAAGAGATCGAGCAAAAAGATTCTATTTGAAGGTCGATCTCGCGATAAAGAGGTTCAAAATGGATGGTTATGGATGATGATGCAAATAAGATGGTTTTAAGATGCTTAGAATAACAAATCTATATTATTTTAAACAACTTAAATGATGATATGATGTGATGAAGGATGATGTGATATGCCATGATTATGAAAATGTATGATTTATGTAGATGTTTAGACTAACAGATCTATATTATGATGATGATTATGCATGTGCAATGATGTGCAAAATGATGATGGTTTGTGGATGCAGGATGGATGCATGATGGATGCATTGGTGATGATGATTAACTATTCATCTTGTGATGTTAGTGCGGAAAAGAAGAAATCAGGTGATGACAAGAGGATCCAACAAGTCCATGATCTGACAAGACTTTATTAGAGATGATGATGATGATGATTTGCTTATCAAGGATTGGGACTTTAAAAGGGCTACTTACCTTATGTTTGATAACACACATAGGTGTGATGCATAAAGGTATAAAGAACCAGGATGGCGTTGCACCTAGTGAGCTAGACTTTGACTCGACAAGCAGATAGGAGTATTCTTGCTCACACTTGACATACGGAAACCTTGCTAGGACGTACGTAACAAAGCAAGTATTCACCAAATTATTTTGCAAGAACGTCCAACAAGCACAGCAGAAAAAAGGATAATGATCGTTGCCCCATTCCTATCTCTCTAAATCCTTTGTTCGGATATCATCGAGAGGTCCTTGGAATAAGCACAATAAGATAAATCAAAAGAAAAGATCAAGTACATAAAAAGTCAATATTCTTCATACCTTCAGCCAAAGAGATGTGTTTTGATAGGATAAGAATCCAAGTGATATCCAAAAATGATGCCCATTGTCGAAACGATACATCCTAGGACATGCATTGTATATGATGATGATGGTTTGATAAGTTGATTGATAGGTTGTTGATATAAAGTTGATTGTCATGTTCGAAAATGATCAGAAGTTTTGATTTTGTGTTCAATGGTTTGTTGATTGCTTTTGATTTTACGATTGAAGCTTTGCTTTGTCAATTGTTGTGATTGTTTCTGTTTGTTTTTCCAAAGGATGAAGGTGACGATCAATTTATTATGGGTGATTGATTATCATGGGTGAAAGTGAAACGATATGGATGTATTTTTTCAAATATTTGGATGTTTTTGACATTTTGAAATGTTTTGAGGCTGTTTTTGGTGTTTTTGAGGTTTTACAAATGTTTTGATTTTTCGAATGTTTTTGGATTTTGTGTTTTTTGAATGTTTTAGGATTTTTTTGTTTTTTTGAATGTTTTTGGATTTTGATGTTTTTTGAATGTTTTTGGATTTTGATGTCTCGGGGGCTGATCGAAGATTAGCCTTGCCTACGTTTAAGCTCAGAGATGACGTAGTTCAGATTCCAATGTTTTGACGTTTTCTGTTTTCGACTTGTTTTTGGATTTTGATATGATTTGGATGTTTTTGGATTTTCTCATGATTTTGACATTTTGGATATGGACATGTGTGATGATATCAGTGCTCTGTTTAGGATTTTGTTGAAAACCAAGCTAAGGTTGAATGATTGAATCGATGGATTGATGATGATGATAATATTGTTGAGGATACACAACAATGCAATGATAGTGTTATGCAACACAAGGACTGGGATGTTGATGGGATTGATGATGATAACATTGTTGAGGATGCACAACAATGCAAGGATAGTGTTATGCAACACAAGGATTGGGATGTTGATGGGATTGATGATGATAACATTGTTGAGGATGCACAACAATGCAAGGATAGTGTTAAGCAACACAATGATATCCTGAGATGATGATTTTTTGATTGGATTTGATTGATCATGTTTGATGAAGCTTGATTTTGGAACAAAAGTTGTTCGAATGATTTGATGTGACATTTGAAGGGTGCGTTAGATGCGACTGATATTGATTGTTTGGATCGATGAAAGATGAAAGATGAAGACTAATAAGGAATGTCTTTTTGTCAAAATATGCCATGGGCTAGTGATTTGGATTTTTTCTCATGAGTGCTTTGACCAGTTTGATTTCACGTTTGCCAATGTTCAGATCACCACATAAGTTGGAGGATATAGATCAAGATTTATTCTTGAAGCAAGATGTAAATATCTGCCCCCAATGTCTAGCAATGTATGGAATGTCACGTGTGGATGCTCAGATAAGTGTATGCATGGATGGATATGGATTATCTTGTGGTAAGATAAGGTGTTTGGATCAAGAAAGCTCATTTGGATAGTGCTTCATAGCTTAGATAATGCTGCATAGGATAAGATCAAATGAAAATGGCCCATGTCAAGATGTTTACCATAAGCAAGTGCAAAGTGCGCCCCAAACTTTCATCAAGATCAAGATAACTTGGATGATGAATGCAAATGTATGAAAAATGGATTGGATAAATGGTTCATGGATGCATGTATTTATTATGGATAAGACAGATGGAATGTTGGATTTATTATGGATTGGATGAGATGCTTTCCCCTGAAGTGGCACACGTAGATGGTTGATTCCACACATGATGCCTGTTTGCCAAGTTTTCATCATGGTCTTGCCCAAAGCACCACCGTAGTGGTTTTCACTAGAGGACTTTTTTTTTCTTTACTGTTTTCAATCATTTTTCTATTTTTTTTTGGATTTTCATATTTTTTTATTTTTTTCTTGGTTTTTCCTGAAAGATTTGAAACTCCTGCTAAACCATCTGGTGGTGTCGATATAGATTATTTTGTCATGATGTGCCATCGATAGCCTACTTGAAGAATTTGCTTTGCTAAGATACGTGCACTTGAATACAACTTTTGAGATTCCTGATCTGCTTCCTTGATACTAGAGTTAACTTTTTCTTTATGCACACATCGCGATAGAGTGCCTTCTGAATCCTTATGATGAAGGGTCGTTGCCAACACATGATCAATGTGAGAACTGGATATCATGCATGGAGGTGTGGATGGAGTGTGTTTAGGGATAAAAGATGGATTGGTTGACAGCTTAGAATCTTTGACTCTCCAAACTTGGGAAGATGAGCAATGATGGGTGGATACGGAAGTGTGCGCTGAATTAGGACCAACTGCTTGATACACTTTGTACGTCACCTGAAAAGCCTACTTTTGCTTTTGTGGACATCTTTGATGGATACTTTTCCCTTTTTTATTTTTCCCCATAGTTTCTTTGACTGATGGAGTTTGATAGGGATGATCTTTCTTTGTATGTTTTGGTATCCATTTGTATTTGATTTGTCCATTATGCTTTCCAGCTTCTTTTTCTTTGATATCATTCTTTGTACTTTGATTCAATTCTTTCTTTTGACGTTGGTCCCAATTCATGGATGGGGTGATGGGTGGATGAAGATTCATGATGTGACTGGTTGTAGTATTGGTATCGGTTTCATCATAAGGATTCTTCGTGCTCCTTATGTTGATGCTTGCACTAGATAAAGTTGCCCCCATTATAGTGCTAGTGGCACCTTCGTTCCTTGATTCTGCCTGTTCTGAGATGTCTTGTTCAGTAAACATGCTCTGAGAAATGAACACCGTAGATGGCATTATTTCAATTTGTCGCTCTGCTAACTCTAGATTATATTGTTCTGTCTGACTTGCTTCCTTGAGTGGATAATGTTTGATATCTTTATTCATGATGTCCTTAGTCTGCATTTGCGATATATCTGATACTATTGTTGACAACTCTGTTTGATTGTAGGAATTAATAATCTACTCTTTTTGTGTAATAGAATCTTGTTCTAGCTGAAGATCATCTACGTGTCCATCAATAGGAAGCATCTCATGGGTAGATGGAGGAGTATGCGCTACATGGATATGATAATCTTCCATAGATAGGAGAGTGTCCATTAGATTATTGTAGTATCTTGAAGACACAAATTCTTGATCTTGAATGATTTTGAAGCTGCTTTCAACATGCTTTGGATCAAGTTCTTAACATGGATCTGTTTCAAATGATGGATTTCCTATAAGGGGGTCTTGGATGTTGTCATTAGACATGGTAAGTCATTCAATATTTTGAAGTGTCGAGTTTAGGGTTCCTTCAATATTTGTAACCATGAGGTCAAATGGGGTCAACATGTCTTGGAAGGGACCATTGCTAGACCTTGGTGAGAGACATTGATCATGCTTTTGAATAAATTCTTGAGATATGTCCTCTAACTCATAAGGAAATGTAGAGACATTTTTAATATGATCATTGGTTGATGGATCATGCATTATGTCAATAGGATCAAATAATCCTAACACTCCTTGAAAGAGATCACTAAAAAGTGGCTCTTGATGTATGGTGAGTTGATCATTGGATGGGGTAGAAACATCCTCAATGTGCTCGTCGATGGAGATATCTTGATCATTGTTTTCAACATTTGTGGTGGAGGGATTTCTAATGTCTTCAACCATAGGGTCAAATGATGTTGATATTTCTTGAATTGGATCATTGTCGAGTATTGTTGGTGGATTTTGATTGTGATTCAAAAGTAACTCTTGACATATGTTGATTTGATCATTGGATGAAGTAGACATAGCTTCAAGGTGCTCAGTGATGGATTGATCTTGATCCTTGTTCTCAATAGTCGTCATTTTTTGTGTTTGTGCTTGTGTTGCTTGAGAGGCTTGGGCAGCTTGAGAGGCTTGTTGCACTTGTTGAGCTTGTCTTGCTTGTTGTGTGGCTAGATATTGTTGTATGGCCTTTTGGTAAGCCTGGTGAGATTTTAGCGCAATGTTATATTGTCTTGCTACATTTGGTTTTGGTGGTAGTGGTGGTGGATTTGGAATTATGTTGGATGTAGTCCCAAGTTGTTGAGATACACTTGGAGTGATCATGGTAGTGAGGGGTTGAGATATGATGGGTGTGATAGGGGTGGATGGAGTGATCGAGGTGATAGGAATGGCCGAAATGACCAAGGTGATAGGTCCTTGGGAGACCATGTTTTGATTTTTCAAGATTGATGTTGTCATTTGATTAGATACCATCTATTGGTGTGATGTCGATGGTATATCCAATGGATTTGATGTGATGACTTGATTGGTGTTAGGTGGATTGATTTGGATGGAGTGATTTGTGCTAGGTAAAGGGGGAAGCCATAAACTAAGGAATGATGTTGATATGGGTAATGGTGGTGGAGATGTCTCTTGACACAATGACTCAACTATTTTGGTAAGTGTAGCAATTTGATCTCGCCAAATTTGATCTTGATTTCGATCTTGACTCCCTTGATATAGTTGATTTGGGATGCATACTTGTTTTCGAATGGGATCATGGTCAAATCGATTTTCGACATTGTTTTGACTTGGGATGATGTTCATATTTGGCATGATAGGTTGAAATTGACAATTGTTCATGTTTGGAATATTCGTATGATTTGCAAATGTATCCATCCCAAAGTTTGTCGAATTCATGTTTCAAAAACTTGTGCTTGGTACTTTCTCATTTGGCTTGTAGGGATTTGGTGGGATGACGTTCTTTTGAAGGCTCATGCTTTGATTGTTTGGTTGACAAACTTGTAGGTTTGGATTTAGATCTACCATCGGGAAATGTGCTCCAATATTTGATTTGGGGATACTCACCCTAGTTGTTCCATTGATATTTGTAGAAGGCAATGATCCCATGTACGGATTGTATAAGTGTGAGTGTTGATAATCAATCGGCATTGTAAGGCTTTGAAAGTTCAATTGATTTGGATTACTCATGATGTATGGATCAAGTTTGTATTCCATGTTCCTCTTGTGTTTTGACCTTGTTGAAAAAGTAACCTCTAGGGTTCTTAGGACCAATGACGAGATGAAGTATGAAAAGGGGAAATGATATGAGTGTTGAATGTTTAGGGACTTTGGATCAATGCTTAGACTTAAGGTTTGATTTTGATTGGTTTGATTGGATAATGAACTTGTAAACCCTAAGATGTTAGATGTGATCTTAGGATGAACTTGTTCAAAGGGGTGCTAATTTAACTAGAGGTATGAGAAAGGATGCATTCCCATACTCCTAACTAAATAAGGTGATTTTGATTTTGATAATTTTTCCAAGTCTAGAATAATGTTTCCAAAGCTCTAAAGTTGTTTGTGGGATGGATTGATAAATATTTTGGAATTTGGATGAAGTGTTTGATTTTATCCTAAATGAACCTAGGAAGGACTTGTCTCCGAGACCAAGATAGTGAAGAACATTCCTTTCTCTAAAAGTAATTCAAAATCAAAAGACCAATGTTTGCATGAAAACCATATGACCAAAAGATGCCAAACACATGTGTGGGGTCCAATTGATTCAATCTTTGCTTAATGGATTCTTTTTTACCACAAATAAACTCTTGATTAGATTTTGAATCTAGATGTCTAATGTCTCAACTTTCCCCTTATCCCACAAAGTGTATTATGCGGAAACCAAAGAAATTTGAGGGAAGAGTTACCTAAAGTTGACTTTAGTAGAAGCAAATTGAGATAAAATCCAAATGTTTAGATGCCTCTAAGGATATGAATCCCAAAGGCAAGCAATAACATGTGAATTTGTTTCAAGGATATTTGTCTCTCCTAAAGGGTTTGCAATTTTGATGATTCATTGAATGTTGGTTTTCCAATGTTTTCGATTGAAGCACTGCGTTTTTAAACCGACTCACATGCAATATAACATCCTAGCTCAATTGGTATGTTTTTCTTGGTGGGCTTGCCTCATGCCCTTCGTAGAAGAGATGATTTTACATGCAACCAAGGACAAAATATAAAGGTATGTTAAGAATGAAGTCTTAACCTCTATATTTCAACCAAGATCGGACATGGCAAGTAACTTCTTGGAATCTAAGTTCCAATGCACCACTTTGATAAACTCGCTCAATGGATCAATTGGTCACTATAAAACAAGGGTTCTATTTCAAACTTTCTGTTTGTGGAGATTGACCCATACGACAAGAGTCCCTTTTCAGATCCATCTTGTCATAATCAACCGCGTGATATTGGCGTTTCTTCCAATACCCACATTTATATCCCAGCTGGAAATACTCTTGGCTTTAGAGTGTTACCAGTTGAGTCGTTCTCTTGGGTGAAAACTTTTTCCCCAAGGCAGGCCCTCTAAGATAGACAAAAGCGAATAAACTTATTCATAGTCCGATCAACCCTTGTTTAGAAACAAAGGGAGAACAAATGCAATAAATTCATTCACACTCACACAAAATTTTGTTCAATTTTAAACCCCAAAAATGAAGTGTGGAGGTGATTGCTTTGTCTTATCCTAAAATCATGAAAAATGTCTTTTGATTCTCAAGATCGCTATAAAGTGCGAGAGAAGTGCATACGTCCTTTTTCAATGAAATTAGTTCAAGTAAGCTCTCACAAAACAATGTAGCACATGTTCATTTTAGATCCCACAAAGCAATAATGAATTCATTTTAAAGCACCAAAGGACAAATGAGAGTTGTATTGTTCAATTGTTAACCAAAAAAAAACTCTAATAAGTTGTAGTCCTAATGTTCATTTTAAACCCTTTGCAACAAGAATTCAAAAGTTCTTTTTAAAGCCCAAATGAATTTATTAGATCCTAAGCATGAAAAGGATGACAAATTTTCCTTAAGAAGAATAATGAATCCTCAAAAAGTGTTAAACAAACACTATAGTGTTTAAAAACACTTGTTACAATAATGTGATAATCCTTTTTCTTTGACTTCCATGCTCCATGATCATTCAAAACCTACAATACAAGATCAAAATTTTAGATGACATCAAGGAACAAAAAGAGATGAAGGTTAGCTAAATGATTAAGCATAAAAACCCTAAAATTTAAACCAAGTTTCATTGTGATTTGACATTAAGTGAAAATTTGAAAATTTAAACTATACCAAAGTTAATAATAATCCACACCATTGGATAGCTTATAAAATTATACCCCATTTCAAAAAAAAAAGCTTCAAAAAAGACTAAAAAATGACCAAGATATGGCCATTTTAAATTTGCATGAAAAAGAAAAAAAATCCAAGCGGTTCAGTTTGTGATGGCGGCTCTATTTTATTTTTTAGTGGTGCTATATGGCGATGTTGGAGACTCCAGCAGCGCAATTTGACTTTTGAGCGGCGCAGTTTGATTCCAGCGGTGCAGTTTGATTCCGGAGCGGTTTTGTATAGCCCTGCTTGACTGTAAGCGACGCTATATGGCTCCGCTGGAATGTTAGCGGCGCTATATGGCCTCGTTGGACTGTGAGCGGCATTGTTTGAAGTTTTTAGCATTGCAGTTTGTTTCCAGAGGTGCTATATAACCGCGCTAGACTGTGAGCAACGTTGTTTCTTATAAAAAAACAAAAATGTGTAATTTTGACAAAAAAACGTGATTGGAATGTGAGATTGCCCTCTCATTCTAGCACCAAAATGTGTGAACCCTTTTCCTAGTACCTGCAAAACAACATGAATAAATGAGTTAGACAAGGAATTACAAGCCAAAAGAAGGATTCCCCATGAAATCCATTTGCAAACTCAAAATAGGAAAGAAATTGATGAAGAACACAATATAAAAGATAAAACTAGATTTAAATCCTAATTAGAGAAGCAAACACTTGATCCCATGGGGGAATTAGTGCCAATTTGATGTGAAAATTGGTCTTTTCCCAATTCCTATGATGAAATCTTGATGTGTTGAAGATGATATTGATCCACTTTTGATGAAAGATGAGAACTCCAAGCCAAATCTACAAAAAACCTAGCTAAGAATTCAAATGATGGATGAGAATGGCTAAGTATTTTAGCATGGTAACTTTACTTGAATTGTGGATGATGAAATGAGGAGAGGAGCTCTTCATTTATAGGATTTCAAGATGGATGAATGCCCAAATTTGAGCAATGTGGGACTAACATTCATCCAATGATATGGTGCCACTTGTCAAGCTATGAATGGATGATGGTTGTGCAAAATTTGGGGTTTATGCCAATAAATGCCAATATTTGAGATTCAAATTTGTTGAAATGACATGTAAGAGAGAAGGGAAAATGCAATAAATGCCACTTGGCTCCAAAAGGACATGTAAGAGGCCTTTAAATGCCTTGTTGACGTACATGTTGACTTGGAATTTTGAATTCAAATTCAAGGGAATATTCCAAAAGATTCCCTTTGTGAGAGGCCAGAGATTTAATAAATGAATTAAATCTATTTTCATGTGCAACTTGCATTATCTAGAGGATGTGACATAGATGAGGTTAAATTAATCAAGGGTTAATTAATTCAACAGGAAATTAGATGATGTGACTTATTTTGACTTAGATTTATGGATTTATTTAAATCAAATAAGAGAGGAATATGATAAGAGGCTAATTAAATAAGGATTTTGATTTATTTAATTAAAAAGGATGATGTTAGATTA
>VDFB02136874.1:0-68294 GCA_007258455.2 Sequoia sempervirens
ATTTATATGCCACATGCACAGTATTCTACCCAGTCTATTCCTAAACTCTAAATTCTTTTGTGACTTTCCAAATCTAATATTTTTGCATTAGAATAGGTTATTTACATCATTTTTTAGTCGTATCATTACATTTCATACAAAATTCATTTCCAAGTCCTTAAATGCAGATCCTAGGATTAGTTGGCTCACCTATTAGGTTGTAGGTCAGTATCCTATTTTAGTCAATCTTGAATTTAATGAGAAGAGGTATCCAAACATACCACTGTGGAAAAGTAATCCCTTGTGAAAACACTAGGTGGAGTCCTAGGGTTTCACTTTTCCACATTATCATTTTTGTGAGCTTGATGTATTAACATTGTAGACCTTTTGAAATCTAAAATTAATCATCATAGATCTAGGGTTAGTATTGCATTGTTTTGCATTGATCATTTAAGAATTCATTTTTGCATCATAAAATGCATAAGAATCCAAAAAAATGACATATTATATTGCATCATAGGTTGCAATAGGATTAATTGTAATTATTATAGGTCAGATCTACATTTAAATTACATTTATAATATGTATTAGGTCTGAAATCAAGTCTAAAATTATTCATTGCATTCATTTAGGCATTTTGCATCAAGTCAAAAAGTTAAAAAATTGTATTTTTTTGTGTCAAAAAGTCATAAAAATCATCATTTTTAGATTTTGCATATTAGGATCAGTCAATTGCTGCATTTTACATCTATAAATTGCATCTAGAATTGTCATTTATTACTTGAAATTTTTCAAAATTGTTGCATAAGTTTGCATGTTCTCTTACATTATCATAAATCAGCAAATTTTTTGAAAAAATTCACTATCACACCTACACACAGAACATAAACCTCAAAATAGTACTACAGACTCAAACTTTGAAATTTACAGAAAACTATGTTGGACATAGTTTCCCTAGGCACCCATGTCTAGCTAATTTTGATTCACTTTTTTGTCAGACCTCTATCTTTGTGTCTATTTCTACTTTCTAATTTTTTCTCTTGTCTATTTTACTATGATTATTTTGTAATTTAGTGTTTATAGTGGGCATACCTAGTTTTTTGAAACTCGTATGAGCTTCACAACATGGTGTCATATTGCTAATACTCTAGTGGGACATAGTTGTAGACTTATGAAATCCCACACTATTGTTACATTTGTTGTGGATCCCAATTCCTCCAACTCTTTCACACAAGGTAAATTGTTAATACCTAACCCATTTTGGACTCTATCCCTAATCCTACCATACCCATGGAAATGTCACAATCAAGCACCTTTATGGATGTTGAGAATATTTTTTCCCATGTGCTCGATGATAAACTAAAAAAATTGGACAAATACTCAAAGGGATTAAGACACTATTTAAGCACTGAATAGTTACGGGGACAAATAGTGCCTATAGTGGATAACCTTAGAAATTTCATCATCAATGCTCAAGGAATAGAGGTTTTGTGTAGCCTAGCTCATATAGTGGACACTAACATCTCTACTGTAGCTAGTTGTGCTCAAGAATTAGGATACAGTCAAAGTCAAGGAGGAAAACAAATTTCCCTCCCCGCAACTATACCTTCTATTCCTACATTCACATTGCCAACCGTAGCTTCAACGATACAACACACTAATGGCATAAGTCCAAGCTTAGGGATTTCTAGTGGGAATCCTTATAGTTTCATGACCTCGCATATGAAACCTCAATATTCTTTACCTCTCATAGTGCAAAAAATTAGTCCACCAAATATTTACATGATCCCATCATATTCACCAAATTCCCAAAACATGTCAAACAACAATTCTTACATCAATCAAATTTTGCAAAACGTAACCTCACTTCAACAAAAAATTTAAGCATTGATTCAAAATGAAACTAGAAAACCACCACAATATGTTAAGAGGAGCACGTTGTCAATAATTTTTTATGAAAACACCCATGCCACAAAACATAAAAATTTATATATTTGAGAAGTAAAATGGAATAGGAGATCCTAGAAATCATGTATCAACTTATATGACATTGTGTAGCGACTTCATCTTTGAAGATAAGCTCCTAGCTAAGCTCTTTCCAAGGTCATTGAAAGACATGGCTTTGGAATGGTTTTTCTCATTGTTGAATAACTCTATAAATCTATTCAATAAATTAGTTGATGAATTCCTACAAAATTTCCAAACAAACATAGGCCCTAAAATAACATTGAGTGATCTAGTACATTGCAAACAAGGGGAACAAAAAAAAGTGAAAAAATTTATAGGGTGATATTAGTTGCTTTATTCAAAAAACAATTACACTCTTCCTGATGTTGATGTTCAAAGGGTATTTCTAGGAATTTTACAACCTAGCATTAGGGTTAAGATATTATTGATGAAATATCCATCCTTTACATATTTGTGTATGGCTCTTTATTACTATAAAAATTTAGTTAGTCAATATGAAGGTACATCTTCATCGACTCCTATTGATCAGTCTAAATATATGCCTCGAAATAATAGTCAGTCATTCAAAAATAAAAATAAGAAATTTATCAAGATAAACACACGTCAAACAACTAATAATATTGAACCACAAGTTGCAACCACAAATTCAACTCCTTATTAGTTTAGGCCAAGAGATACACAATTTACCCAATATCTTGACTCCTATCATTTTATCATGTTGCAATTGTTAAGAAAGAACGTAATCCAATTACCTCCAATTAGACCCGTGGACACGACAAAACCTTTAGCACCAAATTTCAACCCAAAGGATTTTTTTCAATATCATCGTACACTTGGAAATGACATGGGATGATGCATGTGACTTAAAAATCAAGTGTAGGACTTCATCGGTTCTAATCACATACAATTGGTAGACGTTAATGATAAAGGGAACAATTATGTAGCTCCAACCAATCAAAATTTAAAAATTTTCACAAATCCAATGCCAAATCACACATCCAACTTTTTGTAAGCTTGTGATGACAAGAATGATGTTGAGAATGATCTAAATGATATGGTTAACCTAATAGATTTCCAACCTTGTAAGGGTAAAACTGCTTTTTTACCTGACATTGCTTTCACACATATTGATGCATCTATACATGCACCAGATGGTCCTCTCTATATCTCCAGACATATCAATGATAAACCTACACAAGGAATACTTATTAATCCTGTGTATAGAGAATATGATTACTAAGGAATTTTTTTATGTGCATGAGCTTTATCAGGATTCTTATGAATAATCAAAAGTATGGATAAAACCTCATGATGGTTTTTTGCACCCTACGATAGGTTCGATCACTCTTCCTCTTAAAGTTTGACCTAAACAATTTATATGTATCATTCTCCATCATCTTGATGTTGAACCAATTTCTTATGAAGCTAGGTTACCCATAGGTATGCTCCATGAATTTTGTTCCATCGATAATCCATAAGTGCATAACGTTCCCATTTGAAAATCAAATATATACAGTGCATCATATTGGGTTTAATCCTATGGCCTCCTAGAAGGAAACTTTTCATTAGACTATTTTTGGCCCCAAATAATGAAACATATTAAACCTTGTGAGGACTTCATTTTTAGGTCATATCAAAAATTTAAGGAAAAGCACATAACAAAAATATCCCTTAGAAATATTCTTGAGAATGACAAGGATATGGTTGTTCCTCCCACCCCACAAGTTGTGGATGAACCCATGTCTAAAGAAAATTCTCTTCCAGGTTCACAAGGTATTAATTCCAAAGTTCCTCCACTAATATCATACAAAATACCAAGAGACAATCAAAATATTACCTTTGTACCACCAAAAGAGAAACAAATTTATAGACTGAAAGAGAAAGCAGCCTCCCAACCCTCGATGGTTCCTTTAGTTCCTCCCCCAAGGGAAGAAAGGAGACTAGTGGTCGAGAAACCCACTCTACCCCTTCTCAAATTGAAAACCACACAATAAGAAACAAAAATTCTAAAGAGCATAGGCATAGAATTTGTGCTATTGCTTGTCAATTGGGTGAAAAAAACAAAACATTACTTGATGATCAAACACCTATGCAAATGAATCAAGATGAATTGCAACTTTCACCAAAACACGACATTGAACCTATTTGTAGTGTGTTTTACCTACCCTAGGATGCAAAACTAAATCAAATGCAAAAAAAGGAAAACCCAAAACAAACACTCGGATTTGGCCTAGTTGAATCTAAACAAAGCACAATAAAAATGAAACCTTTTACCTTGTTCAAATTGTTGTTTTGGTTGGCCCTTTGGATGTTTGAAATGTATGCTCCTTTGTTGGAAAAATAGAATGAAACCTAGCTCTAAATGATGGTGAGATAATGGGGACTGCAATGATGCAAATGGGTATTAGAATGGATGCAAGATTGAAGCTCAAATGTGACTACAACAATAGTGATGGCTTGAGTGCTTGATTGCTAAGTGTGCTTGAATGCCAGATTGTGGATTGATGCAAATGGATACATTTCAACCATTTTTAGGGGAAGTGCCTCTAAAACAATTGAGGGTCTGGGTTAAGCCATGGTGGAAGAGATCAAGGGCTAGGTTGAATAGAGAACTCACAAGCCCTCACATCTTGACATGTGGCAAATGATGTGGGAAGGCAAGGGTGATGTGGAGGTGGCATGGAGGTACTAGGTTGTACCTTGGGAAGGGACAAGATCTCCTCATAAACGAGGTCCTTGTCCACATGTGGCTTGAGAGGATATGTGAGTAATTAGGTTAGCATAATTAGGTGATTAAGGTTGTGCAAATGCGGGATTGAGCAGGCTAATGAAGGATTAGGGACAAGTGGGAGATTATGGAGGATGCGACCCTAATGATGATTAGGGGTGTGCACATCCTAATCACAAATTAATTAGATTAATCTGGATTAAAGAGGATTATGGGGGATGTGACATGAGGAGAGAGAAAAAGATGAATTAAAAATTGATTTAATTCATTTGGGCTAAAGTGACCAAATTAAATAAATTGGGATATTTATTTAATTTAGAGATGAATAAGGGGTAAGGTATTTGACCAATTAATTAAATACCTTAAGGGATATTAGAATAAGATGAGATATTAATCAAATAATAAATTATTCAATTAATGGTTTAAGGATGCAAGATAGAGGAATGTGAAGGGTGAATTTGACCATATGGGAGTGGTCAAATTTAGGTGTCTACAGAACCTTACCATGTCCCAACCAAAACAAATAAGGAAACAAGAATGTATACAACTGATATTGTCATTAAACCACCCATTGTGATAAATTTGGATGATGAGAATGAAGATGTTAAGATTGATGAACAAGTCCATAAAGAACTATCTTTTTTGTTTTCAAAGTCTATGGATTTAGATGGGGGCAACCATGGTGATCCTCCTGATGAGGGCGATTCAACACATGTTGAACCCAATGATGCTCCTAGTACAAAACTTTTAGTCCCTTTGGCTAGTTGTCCGCCTTCCATATATGATGAACAAGATTAGGATGCAGACAATTTTCTTAGATTGGCTTACATGTGTAGTACTCCTTTGTGTTTGTCTTATATGTGTCATTTTTTTTTTTCTTGCACCTGATATGATCTCTTGTGTTTTGTTGCTTGGCATGTATTTATGTTTGTGTGTTTTATTTGGAGGACCCTCGTTTCTCTATTAGCACAAGGATACAAAGGAAACAATTTTTTCGTGGCATCCATATATTTTTATCTCTATTCTTCTTTATGTTGTAAACATTATTCTTTTTTGTCTTTTGTTTTCCTTTTGGGACAATGCAAGGCATTGAGACATTTAGGTTCTTCCGTGTTGACCCAAAAGTTTATTTATCTTTTTTATGTGTCATTCTTCCATTATGTTCATAGTTCCATGATTATTTGGAGAATGATGTCAATTGAGCTCATTTATATTACAGTAGCAAAGATGTATACTAACCTCAAATTTGTGGATCCCTTATGTTTTCATATTTTGTGTTTTTTGTTGCATTACATTAGGGGTAACCCCTTATCATGATCCAAATTCATTTGGAAAAATATCATCAATATAGGGCTTTCCAAATAATCTCTCATGAACTATCGCATGAAATTTATCATTTTTCTACCTTAAATCAATTTCTCACAACATGGTGTTTAGCAATTACTTTAAGGTGGGTGCATACATTTCATTATGTGCTTCACTTTTTTCACACACACTAGACTTAGTGACACGTTGGCATAACAATTTTATTCACTTTGTTCACACATGTTGGAATTAGTGATGCGTTGGTATAGAATTTTGATCATTTGTGTAGCACCTTATCAAAGTTATTGGGACTATAACTCTTGGTATGGTTGACATGGGTACACACCTAGTGAAAATTGGTCATCACTAGTACTTATGTGTTTCTCATTTTTCTACATTGTTTTTCAAAGACTCATTGAGTGAATATCGGAATTCACTAGCCCGCTATGCCTTTGGTTCATGGTTCACCAAGAAAATATAGGACTTTGTTAGCCTATGAGTCATTAACACCTTGGGTATGGATCCTAGTATAACACAACTTGCTATCCCATGATTATCATACACTCCTTTTTCATTTTTTTAGTATTGTATATGTTTTGTGTTGTCTTGTTGCATTACATGTGTGGGTGTTCCCTTGCCTTTATGTTGTCTTGTCATAAGATCTTGAATCTTGGGGGACTGTGCATCCCCCTAGATTCATTTTCATCCTATGTCTTCAACATTTAGACAATCAGACCCCTCTTGACATATTTTCTAGTTTAGTGTGAGTCTTAGTGTAAGTTCATACTCTCACTAAAGTGGGGGCTAAATTTAGAGTTGTAAATTATCACCCTTGACAATTTCACACTATTTTTTGCTCCCTCCTAAAAGCATGGACCTAATTGTGCATCTAATGTACTAAATTATACATTCCATGTCCCATTTGGATATTTAAAAAGATAACTTATTTGTAAAAATAAAGCAAACATTTAATATTTTTCTCCTGACACTTTACACTCTACAAAATAGGGTTGGGACGCCCCTATTTTGCTTCCAAAATTTTAATATTTTGGAGTTGGAATTTTATTATTTGAATTTCAAATGTTAAATGTCAGCTATTGAGATTTAATTTTTGAGAAACTAGAATTATTGTGTATAAATACCTATTCATTTCACCATTTGAAAACTAAGTGGCAATTATTGGAAATATTGGTGATCAAGAGCAGTCAAGAGCAGATTTATTGCAACATTTCAACATTGAAGAATCATGTCAAGTTCTATGTGATTTTTTTCATGTTTATGTTATCATTTTATTTTTGAGGAATAACCCTTGTAGGTCTTCCAAGAATATCAAGCCAATTTGCAAGAAAACCTTGAGAAAATTTGTATGAATTTAGTCCTTCAAGGAATCATATCTGAGTGGTGAGCTACATCTATTGTTGGTTCATAATTCATTTATCATTTAGCTTCTATCCCTCATAAGGATAAGCTCTCTTTATTTGACATTGCCATTGTGGAGGTGGAAATACCAACATGGGGTTTGACTGAGGAAAGCCCCTATATGGCACAACCCTTACTCTCTCTTTTAATGTGTAGGTTACAAATCTAAAGAAGTTTAGAGGAAGATTAAAGCTCATTTATTCATTGTTACATTCAAACTGGACAACTTGATAACATATGAAAACTCAATTATCTTAGCACCTAATGAAGATTTGATAGTAATCACCAGAAGAAAGAAGAATCGGAGCAGACTCTAGAGGACTATGAAATCAAATTCTAGATCAGTCAACTAGGACATAGTTACCCTAGGTGACTTGGTCCCTAGAAATCAGCTCCAAATTTATATGTCAGGTGCATAGTACTCTACTCAGTTTGTTCCCAAACTTCGAATTTGTCTGTGACTTTCTAGATTTGTTGTTTTTGCATCAAAATAGGTTATTTGTATCATTTTTTAGTCTTATCATTGATTTCTTAAAAAATCATTTCCAAGTCCTTAAATTTAGATCCTAGGATTGGTTGGCTCACCTCTCAAGTTGTAAGTCAATCTCCTATCCTAATCAATCTTGAACTTAATGATAAGTGGTATCGGAAACATACCATTATGGAAAAGTAAGCCCTTGTGAAAACACTAGGTAGAGTCCTAGGGTTTAATTTTTCCACCTTTTTACACCTGATACAAATAAACCTTAGGCAATAATAGATATATATGACCTAACTACAAAAATAATTTTCAAAAAGCTTGTAGACACAACAACCCCACAAGAATATTTCTTAGTGTTCAGTACTGCCTTGTTCAATGAAGCAACAAAAAAATTACAAGTTGATTTTGAAAAATTAAAAAAGGATCATAACAATTATAGGAGTATAAAAAAGTGTAATCACAACTTCGTCCTCCCCAATTCATTTCATCAAAACAAGCTACTCCTCGAGAAATTTTAGCTAACACAACTATTATGGAAAATGAGATATTATCCTTAAGGATGGAGTAGGAAGAATAATTGAATAAGACCATCAAAGAAGAAAGGGAATCTAAGGAAGAAGGAAATAAAAAAGCAATCAATCTTGTTATGAAATACTAGGATATAGATTGAAAACCATCCTAAGGAGGTTGGATGATACATGGTCTAGGTGTAACAACTTGAGAAATTATCATGTTAGTTTCTTGCAAAATGAAGAAAGTTTGAAAGATTCACTAAGAACTTGGGTTTCAAGAATGTCATTGATGGGGGAGATGCATAAGATTTCCAAATTTGATCCTAGTTCCCCTAGAGAATTAGAAATTTCCTATTCAATGATGGGATTGCTAGGAGACATATCAACTTATCAAACCAAGTTAGATATTCAAATAAAAAATAAGTCTAATTCTTTTGAAGTGTTAGAGGAAGCCTTAATTCTAAAAATTTTGGATGATGATGGGAATTTCAAATATTTTAGCCAATGGAAATTAGATTTCAACAATATTTTTCCTCTCTAAGAGCTTTGATAATGGAAGGTAAAGAACCAAATTCAACTTTTTTGAACAATAGCTTAGATAAATTGATCATGTTAGAATCAAGACTAGGGAATTTCATTAAGGAATCTAAGATTATTTTAGATGAAATATATAATGCACATATGAATAAATTATCAAAGGTGATCAAGTTTTAGTGGCCTTCAAAAGAAGTATAAGTTTCTTGGCTAGAGAAATATAATGGGTGAATCTTCTTTCCAGGTCAGCACAGTCAAAAAAATTTACCTTCATCAAGCTTTTCAATGTCATATGTTCACTCCAATAGTATCCTAATTTTTTCTTCATTGTTATTCCAACTTATATTGTTCCTCCAAAAACTTTAGAAGTATTAATTTTTTCTCTCTTGTAAATGGGAATTCATTCAATTAGTGGTTTGTTGTACCATTTTTTTATAAAATATTATTTGTTTCCATATGCAAAAAGTTTTATTTCTATAAAAGAGGAGTTGGTATTCTTGTAAAGGGTTCGAGAATTGCAAATTTTAGCAATTTTTTTCATTTGTAATGTATTTTCAGGGTAAATATTGTCAAGGTCTATAAAAAAATTTAACAACTTATCTTTGATTATAGAATATATGAATACATTCTTTCACTATGTATTTATCTCCATCTTTGTAAGAAAAAATATTTCATGAATAAAATAATTGTTGGTGTAAATAGGTGTTTTACCTATCTAGTCATTAGTAGGCCATATTTACATGTCAAGTTTACTTAGGTCCTATGAAGGAATCTTTCTAGAAGGTGCTAGTTGTCATTAGATCTTATCTTATCTTTTGAATTTTAATACATGTTTCCTAGGTAGTTATGATAAGTTGTCACATGTCATAGGATTAAGACACTTTTCATAATGTTGTTTAATCCTATGTCTCACCTTGGCTATATAACTAGGTGATTCTCATTTGTAAATCAATTCTATTGGATTTAATTCCATTGCAATATTGAGTATTTCATATTGATACCTCTTGTACTTTCATGAAGTTCCTAGATCTTGGGTGGCTATAATCTTCAGCCAAATCTTGCATGGTGCAGAGTATTCTATACCAACTATTACATGGTATCAAAGCCATGTTGGATTGCTTCTTGTTAGTATTTATTGAGAGATATAGGCTGCAAATATTGGTGGACCTTGAAAAGTTGAGTATGCTCTTCTCTTGCATCGAATCATGATCTAGAGAATTAGAAAAGCTTGAAATAAATACCATATTTTGGGGTTTCCTCTCTATGAATTTATATTTTAGACCTTCAAATAGGAGCTTTTTAGTGCAAATATGAGCTCACCCTTGAGTTCATAGGGTTCAAGAAAGTCAGTTTTTCCTTTTGTTTCATCCAAACTGAACATATGAGGCCAAATCTATGAGGGTTTGAAGTTGAAGTGTGGTTATCATATCCAAGAGGTAGCTGCAATTTTGGAGAATTTGGGTCAAAACTGACCTTGTCATCACATCTAGGAGGCTTGAAAACCCTAAGATCAATGGTAAAATTATGAAAATCTAAGCACATCACCCAAAGCCTGAGGAAAAAATCTCCCCTATTCAATTGTATATCATCATAATTATAGTCGACAAAAAAATTGTACCACTAGTCATAGTCATCAGTAGAAAATTGGGTCGTAGGTGAAAAGTATTTTTTTAATAAAAAAATCAAAAAATTTCATAAAACATCTTTTTTGAAAAATATATTTAAAAATTAAATAAAAAATAGCACAGGTTTCTATGTACCTTCTTACGTAGGTACTGTAGACCTATCATACCCACATCGAGTATCAGGCACGATAGTTAGTGCCACATGGAACAACCTCAACCACCACGTAGGCACCAAGCCCCATGGGTCCCCTCTCTCTATTCAATGATCAAGAGAATATTTCATTCATATAATCATAGATTCTTTGCAACTCCGGTGATAGAATATTCTAGTTTGAAGAGAGTATTTTGATGGTTCAGAAGGATATTCCTTGATGGGCATCAGATTGTCAAATTTAATCTCCTAATCTACTAACATCATCACTACATCAATAGTGATGTCAGCACCTTTTGAAAATTTTGGCCCCCCTCTCCAATGAATTTTATGAATTTGTAGTCCAACTTTAAGCGGCCATAACTCGGTCATCTGGATTCCCTTTTTAGCACAATTTTTTTATTTGGGGTAGAATTTCATGCTATATGTAGTGGTGCAACTAGTTTTTTATTTTGCTTCTTGGATTTTCTAGAAGTGTAAGATTCTCATAGGTGTTGTTGAATTTTTCTCATTTTCAAAACTTCTAGGGCTCCACTCTTGCTCCTACAATAACATCTTTGGATGATTTTTTCTTAAAGTGCATAATTTTTTGTGTACTTTCTAGTGGTGGGATTATATTTTCTCATCTTGTGTAAAAAAAATTACTTTGAGCTTGTGGAAAAATTTGGCATCTGTATGCACTAAGATCAAGTCCACTTCATTTTTTTGGTAAGTGGCACCTGTAATTTCACTAAATATAAAGTTCCAAAACTTAAATATTTCTATAGGGTTTCATGATTTAGTAATTTGAGGGGTAATCTTTTTCTTTTGTTGGTTTATGTCACTTGATTGGTCTATTGTGTGACTAAAATTGAGGAGTTTAATATGGGTATCAAAACACATCATGTAGTAATAAGGTTAAATTGATGGAACTTTAAGTCTTGGCAAGATGTAATCCTAACACTTTGTAGGTGGCTTAATATTTTTCCATATCTCTATGGACTACTTCCAAAACCTTCATCAAAATGGAAGAGAGTTGTGTGGGACATAAAAACAAAACATATTCTGGGAGTAATTGGTTATAGTTGTGACATTGACACACCATTGTCCACTAATGGTATTGATATCCCTCATGACCTCATGAACAAACTTTGGGAGATGTATAGAGACCCAAATGGAAATCCATTCCTAGAGGATCCTGTTGCAGATTGTCTTATTCCACTTGTTGATTTTCAACCTATTGATGATAAAACAACTGCTAAGCTTGCTCATTGGGAAAGGTTTGGTATTTTTTATGACACAAAACCTTCTCGTTCTCCTCTTACCAAGACTTCTATTGTGACATCAATTTTTATGGCTCTTGATTCAGATTTAGAGGGTTCATCTTCTTCATCTATGAGTCAATATCTTTAGGTCAAGGACTCTTGTAATCCAGCATTGGCAGAATCATCTAGTCTTCTTACTTCATCATATGTTGTGAACACAATGGGGGATGATAGGTATAGTTGAATGACATGCATAGAGATACCATCTCCTTCATCTACTATTGTACATGAGGATTCTTGTGATTCCATAGTTTTGGTTCCTTTTGATTCAGTGTAGCAGGCCATTCATCATATTCCAAAGATGGCTACTTGGGATGAGTACTTTATAGACATTGGTGGTTTTTTTGTGAGTACCGCATTTCAAATTTGGGAGAAACCATTGATTGCATTAATCTTCTCTTTGATGGAGATGATCCTTCTTCATTTGTTGTGAGGGAATACTCTGACCCTCTTGTTCATTCTCTACATGATCATCCTTTGCAGTTTGACATGAGTGTGGATTCTTTTGGACATCATTTGGAGGAGTCTTTTTTATCTTTAGAGGAGGTATAGATTTTTCTTTGGATTATGTTCTTCAATCATTTCTAGGATATTTTTTATTGTCTTCTTTGGTAGTGTGGCCTAGAACGCTTGTTTGGAGTGTGACAACTTTCGATATTGATATGGAGACACTATTTTCCATGAATGAGTGTGGTGAGAATCTATATGATCACTAACTAGAGGTCCAAAATCCCCAAGATTAGTGAGGTCACAATGAGGCAATGACTATGCACTAAGAGCTAGTGGATTAGGACCACCATCATCATTTTGAAGAAGCAAAGAGTCATCAAGATATGAAGAAGGGGAATATGAATTGAGGGAGAAGCAAGTTATAATATATTCATCTATGTGAAGTTTTCATCAAACTAGGTATCTCATCAAAATAAGACATCTTAGTTAACATGATTAAATAACTTGTAGGCCTTCACATCCTCACAATAGCTAAGAAAAAACAATGTTTGACTCTTATTATCTATATCCTTACATTGATTTTCTTTCTTTCAACCACATCATTCTACCAAGGAGTGTAAGGAGTGTGATAAACTAAGTCTTCCTCTAATTGTAATATATGAAACAAATTAATGGTGCCAAATAAATCACCAAATTTGTCACATGCTTTCTTTGGTGTAGTGTACTCCATAATATATATTAAAAAATTATTAGATACATGCAATCCAATTAACCCCATGGTTTCATCCAAATTGTTTCTACATGAAAAATTTTCAAACTCCTTATTAAGTTATGAAATATTTGTCAGAGTTCTTTAGATTGGTGTATTTGTCTTTGTAGCATCATAAATTATTACACTTGACAATTTCATACTAAGTTTTTCTCCCCCTAAGTGCATTGACCTAATTGATCATTTAATTTTCTAAATTATACATTTTGTGGCCCATTTTATTGATTTAGTAAAATAAAAATGCATTCATTTAATACTTTTCCCCTAACTCTTTAATTTCTAGAAAATAGGTTTGGGACTTGCTAGCACATAGGGCGCCTATGTCCCCCTATTTTGGCTCCAAATTCAAATATGTCAGTGTCATCATTTTATTATTAGAAATTTAAATATATAAAGTTAGTTTTCTAGATTTAATTCTTGAGAAATTAGAATAATTGCATATAAATACATGGTTATTGCATCATTTGAAAACTAAGTGAAAATATCTAGCAAGAAGTGGAAATAATTGAGCATCAAAAGAAAGAAGTATTATCAAGAGAAATATCAAGAAAGTCAAGAGAAGTCATTAGAGGATTTATTGCATCCATTCAAGATCCAAACATCATGTCAAAGTGTAAGTGAGTTTGTTCATGTTTATGTTTTTGTATTGTTTTTGAGATATAACCCTTGTAGGTCTTTAAGCAATTCAAGAAAGCAAGATTCAAACCTTGAGGATATGTCTATGACTTCACTCCTTCAAGGAGGCCATTGAAGGGTGGTAAGTTGCAGAACTTTGTGGACTCGTCATTCCTTTTTATCATTTATCCATTTGTCATTGACATTTCCATTGTGGAAGTGGAAACACTAACATAGGGTTTGACTGAGGCAAGCCCCTAAATGGCACAACCATTCTTCTCTCATTGAATGTGCAGGTTTCAAGTCTAAAGAAGAGTGAAATAAGTTTGACGTTCAATTATCCATTGTTGCAATAAAAATCCTACACCTTGACAACTCATAGAAAATTGGTTATAGAATTATCTGACAATGATCTGATAGTGTGGTAAGTGAAGAAAAAAATCATTGATCTGGCACTAGAGGACTAGGAAATCATATCTAAATTATTCTTGCAAGGACAGTAGCACATGGGGCACCTATTTCCAACATTTTCTACTCCAAATTTATATCACAGGTGCACAATGTCTTGCTCAGTCCATTTTTGTACTCTATTTTGTCTATGACTTCTTAGATTTATTGTATTTGCATTAGAACAGTAATTTACATTATTAGGTCAAGTGAACTATTGCATTTCATCCTTAGATATATTCCATATTTGGTCAAGAGAAGATTGATTCACCTATCAGGTTGTAAGTTAGTCTTAAATCTTGTCCAAATCCATCAAACCTCTGCTACCTCAAATCTCTAATAAAATATTTAGGAAAAGTGCCTAAACCCTAAAGTGAAATCTTTAGAGTTTCACCTTTTTCTATGTTTCATTTTGGTGAACCTAACATATTAACATTATATACCATCTAAAATTTAAATCCATTCACCCTAGATCTATATTTTTGCATTACATTACTTTGCATTATTCAATTAGGCATTCATTTTTGCATCATAAAAGGAATAAAAAATCAAAAAATTGTATATCATATCACATTATAGTTTACAATAGGGTTTATTTCATTCATTTTAACTTAGATCTACACCTCAATCGCATTCATAAGATTAGCATTAGGTCATTTAAAATGTGAAAATAAAAAAGCAATTGAAAGTGTCATTGCATGCATTTAGGTATCTTGCATATAGCTAAAAGGTGAAAAATTGTATTGTTTTATTTCAAAGAGCATATCAACATTATCATTTTTAGATTTTTAAATATTATAATTAGTTATTCGTTGCATTTTAGATCTAGAATTTGCATTCACAATTGTCATCTATTGTTCAAACATTTTCAACATTGTTGTACATTAAATTTTTGTGTTGCATAGTCTTAAACTCAGCAAATGCTTGAAAAACATTCACTCTCGGACCTATTTTCACACATAGAAAAAATCCTTAATTAGTATCATAGATAGTTAAACTTTTAATTTTACAAAACACTTTCCAAGACATAGGCACCATGGGCACCCTATTCCTACCTTATTTTGGCTCAGATTTTTGGCATACCTCTGTCTCTATGTTCTCTATCTACTTATGCTTATGATTTTTTTATGAGTTTTTTACTATGACTATTTGGAAATTTAGTGTTCATAGTGGGCACACTTAGTGTTTTGAAACTTGCATGGGCTTCACAACCTAGTGTCCTATTTCCAATAATTTGTGATTCATACTTGTAGACTTCTGGCATTCTACACTATTATTACATTTGTTGTAGATCCCGAGTCCTCCAAATATTTCACGCAAGGTATTTCCAATACCATGCCAATTTTTTACTTGATCCCTAATCCTATCATACCAATGAAAACTCCATAAACAAGCATCTTTATGGATTTTAAGATTGTTGTTTCCCATGTTATCAATAATAAATTGAAACAATTGGAAAAATATTTAGAAGGATTGCAAGACTATTTGAGCATTGAATCTTTAGCTGGCCTAATAGTGTCCATAGTGGATAACCTTAGGAAGTGTAATGCCCTGCCAAGCAACCCCAAAGGATACATTACATCTAGCATTTATGGGACCAAATTTTTTAAAAAAAAAAAAAATACCAACATACATCATAATAATCATATATCACATGATATGAAACTAAACATGATCTACATATAACAAATCCCTCGGGTTTACTTGACTGCATTACTTTTCACAATAACATAATTACATCACATGAAAAATAAGTATACACCAGTAATCATGAGATAATATGAACATGATCAACACATTAATCAAGGGTTACAATATTACAATGTCATTTCCCAACATGAATGGGGAAGATACAATAGAATGGAATGTTACATTTGATATGGAGTACAAAGCTACAATACTGGATTCAACTCTGGATCAACTCAGGAGTCACTGTAGGTATAGTTTCGCACTTCTCGATCGACAACTAGGGACCCAATGGGGTGCATAGCACGTTCCACCCAACCACGTGGACCTGAAGGCCCACCCCCCGTGCTAAGAGATGACAAGAAGGATCCCCAACAATAACCATCATATAGAACAAGGATACAAGACTTCACAACAAGATCCACAATAACATAAGGCAATCTCAGCACAAGATATAACCAACACAAGATGTTCCCAACATAAGGAATAACCAATAAAGCATCAACATACAAATGCCAACATGTGCTTCCAGAGGCCCAAAAATAACATAGAGGGAAACAAGCATACATAGTTGTTAAAGGAAGAGTGTCATCGCAATGTTGCATGGGTTACCCTGGTGATTCCCTAGGTCCCAGCCCCCAACTTGGGTTACCCTGGTGACCTCTTACGAAACCCGGCCCCACATGCAATCCAATGCAGCATCAATTATCTTTCATAAGGACAAGACAATGATTTTGCCATTCTAGGCCTTCTCAACTCATCTCAAGCCCATACAAGCACTTGAGTAATGAGTGAGGCATTCACTTATATCTTGTTAATGTGTGATTCTATCCAAAACCCCTAATTAAATATTAACATTTTCACTTGATTAATAAACTTCCAATGAGTTACCCTAAGACCACTTCCGGGTCTTGGCCCCCATTGAAAGCCACTCCCCTTATGAACAACAAAACTCAAAAGATACTATCAGGGTAAGCCCCCATGCACAACATATAAAGTCACAAGTTAAATTGCATTAAGCAAGGCATACATCATCCTACTCAAAATCTTCATAATGAAACTAATTTCAAGTGCAAGGCTAAACCCAATCATCAAATAGATCATACGAACAATAGTTCACAAAGAACCAAAAGTGAGAGCTAATAATAAAGCAACACCTTACTTTCCCTTTCTCTGGAAGACTGATAAATCACTAAAACAAGGGTTTCCCAACAATGTGGCAACAAAACTTGATCTCAAAATCAACATCAAACTTATAGCCAAAAACAACCTCCATAAATAAATTCATCATAAACTCCAAAACTACACACAAAATTCACCACAGGGAAACAATCTGACATTACAACCTTAAAGCTTACTTTTAAGGACAACACACATTAACTATCCAATCAAGAACAACTTCTATAAATGATCATCTCTACCACTAGAACAATAACAAAGTTTACTCTCAATTCGCAAACATCACAATACATGAGGTAACATTCAATTTAACAATACAACCAGCAAATAAAGGTTCACAATAAATATATAAATATTAGCAAAATACTTATATTATATAATCTAACAAAAATTATATTCTAATCATATACTTAAGCCTTATCTATCTCTTTTTATTTTGTTCATAAACTTACACTTAACTAACACCTGAATCTTTGTATATATCTAATAACTAACAGTTACATAATTTATGATTTTCAAGTAAAGACATTGCCACTATAATACATGCAAAGTATTCGTTCTAAAGACAAAGTATCTAGTTCTCCACCACTTCACTAACAACATAATATTCAAAAGAAACAACCAACCCGACATCTACATCATATTCAAAGCTACAATCAAACATTGATAGAACCTTGGAAAAATCATAAATTTCCACATCACACAATACTCAGCAAAAATTTACTAATAATCAATTATTATGAAATCAACAATCATTGGACTTCTACTCTATATTATTTAAACATTAAATTCTCCTTTTGTCTTCATATAATAAAAGCAATTCCCTTCTATTTCTAATCCACTTTTCAGTCTACTACTACATCCTTAATAATTTAAACATCTTTTATAATAATACCATCCACTTACATATTCTCGTTTTATATTCTTTATTTAAATAACATCTTCTTTCAACAAACCACCAATTTATCTACTTAAACGGATACACATATAATATCAATATATTTCAATCTAATAAAAAATTATAAACATTTAATCAACTATTATTTTTAATTTTATAATTTGATACTATATATAAAGAGAAACTATACAAGCTCCCAAGACCCATTTAGTCTCCAAGCTGGTTGCAGTTTTCAACCTGGGTCCCAACCATCATACCACAGTCTAACATACAGTTATAAGATTCTAAGGACAAATTCAATTTTTAGACTCTTCACTGCACTAAAGTGGAATCTCAATGACCAAACCATCACAGAATTTTAAGCATCTCAGACACTGATTTCAAAGTAACGGTCAAGTGCTGCGGCTAAGACAGATTGACAGCGGAATTAGAGAGATTATCTAAACCTCTACAACATTCTATTTTCAAGTGTTGCGGATGTGACAAGATGCCCAAGAATTCAGTTAGGTATTGCATATAAAGAGGAGAACAAGTAAACCTTCCTATTATGTTCAAGAGCTTCGGCCCAAACAGGTTGTCAATGAAATCAGGGTGATTATTTGATTTACTACTCCTTTGCATTCTAAAAGTTGCAGCTGTGACGAGTTTCCAATGGTTTCAGGGAGGCTATTTAATTCTGTACACTGCCTCAACTCTAAATATTGTAACTGTGATAGGTTGCCAAGTATATTAGAAAGTGATTATTGGAATATGAAAGTATCGCCATCTACCTACATTATTATTACCATTTTCAAGTGCTGCAATTGTGATAGACTATCAGCAAAATCAAGCAGGTTATTTAAACTTTTAAAATTCCTTTTTATGCTCAAGTGTTGCAGCTGAGTCTGGTTGATATTGAAATCAGAGAGATTATTTAAAACCTCTACATCATTCTATTAAGTTCAAATGCACGGCTGAGACAGATTGACAATAAAATCAAGGAGATATTTAAACCTTTAAGCTTCCTATTATGTTCAAGTACTGCACTATGAGAGGTTCCAATAAAATCAGGGAGGTCATTTAAAATCTATACATCCTATCATGTTCTAGTGCACCACTAAAACAGACTGACAATGGAATCACGGGAGCTATTTAATTCTATACACTCCACCATGTTCCAGATCTGCTGCCATGATAGGTTGAGAATGGAATCAGGGAGCTATTTAAATCCATAGCCAGTCATATGTTTATGGCAAGGAAACCATCCGGTTCACATGTTGGGATCAACAAAACTCAATAAGCTCATCAAGCATCAGACGCCAAAATTATTGCATGTACCCCCTCAGCCATTTCAAACCCAAATCCAACTCATTGTGTTAGGCAATACCCTTCCCAAACGACAGGAGAAAATCTTATTAAACAAACGGTGGCGGCGGAGGGATGATAATCAATATAGAAATGGGCTAAAATATGTGCCCAATCAAACACATAGGATCTGAGTTTACATAGAAGATCATTCGAATCTTCATGTGGACATACTCCATTGCATTATGTTCAGTTTTAATGTTCGCCAAACTGAACGCAAGGATCCGATTCTTTTCTATCTATAAACGGTATAATCATGAGAAACAATAATGGGTTTAGGTATTTAATCTATATAACAAGTAATCTCTGGTTCAAGCCTCTCTAGCCCTTCTTTGATTGAAGCCATTTCTAAATCTTAACCCAACAAAATCTATAAATATTTTGCAAATACAATCCAATAATCTATATCAATCGGTTATAGATAGCATCAACAAAACTGAATATAACTTACATGCATCTAGTTTAATAAGATATCTCAAGGAATAAGTATACATGAGAATTGATAGAGCACCGACCTGAAATGGAATACATAGGAGGATACCAAAAAAGGTCGCAGTGAAGTAGAGATACTGGCAACACCTACTTGAATGTGGATTTATCAACACCCTGAAAATTTGCTTTCTCCCCAATGGTCTGATATCGTGCCTTTCTTTTTCCCCAAATTCTTCTTTTTCAGGCGCAAATCTCTATAATGGCTGACATGGTAATCTTTCCAGGCCGAGGGTTATATTTACTCCCACAACAAAAACATGCATCCCCTCTATTGTCTCCTACCCATTTTTAAGCCGTTGTTACATTCCTGAGAAAATGCATAAGGTGGCATTATGAATGCATTTTCATGCACCTATTTTAGAGGAGTTACAAATGAAGATTTTCCTCACTCTCCGCCAACACATCTTCTTCATTATGATTTCTTAAGTGAGTGTAACCGCCTAAACTAATAATAGAATTGTAACTTGACTCATTCGTTTCTCTTTTTTTTTTTATTAATTTTGTTATTCATTACTTAACCATCTACTTACACTTTTATTTATTTTATTTTATATTATTATTATGCTGTAACCAAGTTTAATCACTACTATACCTATATCAATTGACAATTTTATTGTGATATAATGATCAATCAAAACTCAAATCAAACTAACCAAATCAACTTAGCAACATATCATACAATACCCAACTTCACAGTGAGACACAAGTAACACATGACAACACAGATGGAGGGACACTACAGGAAGTTGATTGGTGATGCCCAAGGATTAGAGGTTTTTTGTAGCCTGTCTCATATTGTGGATACAAACATTCCTACAATGGCTAGTTGTGCTCAATATTTGGGATTCACTCATAGCCAATGAGGAATTCAAGTCTCTCTCCCTACAACTATACTCTCTATTTGTTGAACAAGAAAACTAAGAGGGGGGGTGAATCGGTTGTCACAAATTTAAACCTTTATTCATTCACCAGAACTAATCCTTAACACTGCTTAAATTATTAAACATTAAGTGCAAGTGCATAAAATGAAAACCATCACACAAACATAGCAACACTAGATTTATGTGGAAAAACCAATGAGGGAAAAACCACAATGAGGATTAACTCACACTATAGAGAATATCAAAACTGATTACAAAAGGCTCACTGCCTGAGAAACAAGGCTCACTGCCAAAACAAGGACTCACTATCCAACAGGGCTAACAATATGGAGGGCTCACTACCATAGAGGTGCAAAGAAGATAGAAGAGATATGTTACAGAGAGAAGACAATCTCAATGCAATAGACAAATCCACCACAATTTTCTCAACCACTTGCAGACATGCATGAATCATAGAGTACACCTTCAACTCACTGCATCTGAAAAACTTAGCATGTAGGATTCATACTAATATTCCACACTCATATCACACACACTTACTAATTCACATCAATCTCGCATATATATTCTCTATTTCTTTGCACTTATATCTATGTGCTTGCACCATTTCACCACTAACTTATCTTGTATTTATACCATCTTCAACTTTGAAACATATCCAAAGTCAACAATCGAACATTTATCCAAATTAGGTTAGTGCCAAAACATCCTAGGGTGGAATTAGAATGAGGGTGACCCAAACACATGCTTGATAAGGACCCAAATAGATCCAACATGCTTCATCAACTTCAAAGATAGTGTTCAACACAAGGTCGACCAAACCAATGTAAAACACATAGAACAATTAAGCACAAACCTTCCAGATACCAAAAGTATCTTCAATACAATCATAACAACTTAAATCTAGAACTAAAAGTCATAAGACTTTACCAAAGAGAAATTTGGACCAACAACATTTCTCTCGGACCTTAATTAGAAACACATAAAACCATAGTTCACAACTAGTGAACATAACTCACACTGTACAATGAATCAGCAGCCAAAAATCTAGATATAGCAACTTCCAACACCATGATCAACATATTTGAACCACAAAAACATAGGAGAAAATCCCAGAGAAAAACCTAGAGCAACCACTAAACACCTACAACCTCTCTTCAATACAATTTTCTCAATATCCTCGACATGAACAACCAATAACCTACAATCATGACATCAATGAAAACAACAACCATTTGATAACCAATTAACCAGTTAACATCAATGACAACACCTTATTCTTTTCATTCTTGTAACAATCTCCCCCTTAATAATTGATGGCAACACATGATGTGAAAAACCATCAAAGACAACATACTAGCTTTGAATACATTTCTCAATATTTTTTTGTTTGTTTCCTCCCCTTAGTAGATAATATTTTTCACATTCTTCCTCTTCTCTTGTTCACATTATTCCTCTCCTATTTTTCACATTCTTCCTCTCCCCCTTTTGCATCAATGGCAAAGGAAAAATATATTTTACATTGATTTTCCCTTTGACATTAAAAACATAATACTCACAATGGCAACACATAACACTACTTTCTCCCCCTGAGAGGTAACCACCAAACATCAGTCCAGAAGAAAGATCCATAGATCCACTAGATTGATGTATCTCCATATGCATCGATTTCAATAAAGGAGGGGCAATGACCCCTAACTTCTCTCGAAGATACTCAAAAGTATCTTTAGGAAGAGCCTTCATAAATATATCAACAATATAATCTTTCGTCGGGACTTACTCAAACTTTATTTCATTCTCCATGACCTTTAGCCAAATAAAAACATGTATTTTGGTTAATTATGAAGTTTATCAAGACTGAGCATGATGAGGAAAGTAAGATATTTTCAATTGTAATAGTCAAAGATTTCATCATATCTTGAAAACTACAATCTGGGTTCTTAAGATTTTTGGACACAAATTAGGAGACAAAAGGATGAAAAAACTTATTAAATTTCACAAAAACCTAGTTCTAGTTTGAGAGGAAATGTCACTAGTCTGATGCTCCGGAAATCTACTTCAATGCTCTAGAATTTGTGAAGCTAAAAATCAAGTTCCCAGAAATTGTCAAAAACATAATTTCAATAAAACAACAATATCTCCCTCGTTTCTCAATGAAATTTAAAAATTCAAAATGTTCTAGAAATTAGATTGGAAGGGCTAAAAACCATTTTGATAATTTTTCATGATTTGTATCAAGGAAGGAGCAGTTCATGACAAAATATGACTGAGATAAAGGTGGTGAAATTAAAGGCAACTACTCAGGAATGTTCTAAGTTTAATGAACGACCCCTTAAAATATTGGATCCACATTCTTAGTGGATTGGTTGGGTAGTTATGGAATATGAATTCTATAAATACAATGTAATAAGTTTATTAAAAGGGAGGGGGATTAGAAAGGATTGTTTTGGCCTGAGGAAATAAGATAGTTTTAGTTTCATTTCCAGCAATGTGTTTCCAACATTTTAGAGTAAATTTGAATTCAAGCAAGCTTCTCATTTCTAGAAAGCTTTTTATTTCCAACAAGATTTTCATTTTCAACAAAGTGTGAAGTAATTTAGCATTTTCAATTCATGCAAGTGTGTCTTATATTAGTTTCTTTTCATGTAACTTTCTTTTTGTGCAAGTTTTCTCTAGAATAGGTTTGATTTCTACAAATTTGATTGTAGAATAGACTATCAAGAAAGTTTTCTCCATTCCCTTTTACATCTAACCATGGACACTACCTTGGATTGATAAGTTAAATGATGAGGATTGCAATGACCCCATCAACATTCTCTCTCAAGAAATGGTTTTTAATAGATATATGCTTTGTCCTTGAGTGCATCACTAGATTCTTTGAAATGTTAATTGTAATTGTATTATCATAGAAGATAGAAATAGGATCATCATACACCACTATGATATCTTTCAATATCTATTTCATCCATAGAACTTGTGTACAACAAGATGAAGTAGCAATATACTCAGCTTCAGTAGTAGACAAGGAAACTAAATCTTTCTTTTTACTCAACCATGCCACCAATCTGCAACCAAGAAAGAATGCACCACCACTTGTACTCTTTTTGTCATCTACACATCCAACCCAATCTACATCTATATAAGCACTAAGTGTAAATTCAGTATCCCTAGGATACCATAATCCATAATCCAGAGTGTCATTCAAATATCTAAATATTCTTTTAGTTCAACAACAACATGTGTTTCCTTAGGATCTTCTTGAAATCTAGCAACAAGATAGACAACATGCCTAATATCTGGTATAGTAGCAATCAAATACAGTAGTCCACCAATCATAGATCTAAACTTTCTCTGATAATCCTTGGATGAATCATCATCTTTACCCAATTTGCAACCAGTCACCATAGGAGTGCATACCAGTTTGGAACCATCCATCCCAAACTTCTTCAACATCTCTTTCACATACTTATATTGTGAAATAAAATGTCCTTTGTTTGATTAATTTGTAGCCCAAGAGAGAATTCCATCTCTCCAAACATAGAAATTTCAAAAAAAAATTGTATCTCTTCTGTAAACAACTTACACATAGTTTCATTTCCTCCAAAAATAATGCCATCAATATATACAACCACAATCAAGATTTTTTCATTTTCAATTTTAAAATATAGATTATTATCAGTCATACCTTTTTTGAAACCTTGTTGAATCAAAAACCTATCTAACCTTGTGTACCAAGCTCTAGGAGCTTGATTCAATCCATATAAAGCTTTCTTCAATCTACACACCATATCTAGTTGATCTGACAACTGAAATCCTTTTGGTTGTTCTATGTAGACCTCTTCTTCTAGCTCACCATTCAAAAAATGTAGACTTGACATCCATCTAATATACCTTGAAATCATTATGAGAAACATATGCTAAGAACATCCTTATAACTTCCACTCTTTCCATCGGAGAAAAATTCTCCTAAAAATCTATGCCTTCTACTTGTGAGTAACCTTTACACACAAGCCTTGTTTTGTTTCTAACGACTCCTCCATTCTCATTCAACTTATTTCTAAATACCCACTTTAATCCAATAATGTTTTTATCTATTGGTCTTGGGACCAATTCCCAAGTTTGATTCTTCTCAATCTACATAAGTTCTTCTTTCATAGCTTTCATCCAATGTTCATCTTTAAATGCTTCATTTACAGTCTTTGGTTCAATCTCAGAAAATAAACATAGATTTACTTCAGCAACAACTCTACTTTTTGCCAATACTCCTTTTGTCTTATCTCCAATGATCCAACTTTTTGAATGATTCTTTTGCACATGTTTAGGTGTCTTAGGGAACACCTCCAAATATTCTTCTTCTCTTTCATTTTCTTCATTATGCTTCTCTTTCTCGTCCTTTTCCTGTTCTTCCACAATTTCTTCAATTCTTACACAATTAGGTTCATCAGATACATATCCATCAATATCAAATAAATTCTTCATTGTTTCATCTACCTTGAAATTTGTAGTTTCTACAATATTTCTCAGTCTTTTATTGAAACATTTGTTACAAGATTTTCTTTTAGTAGAATATCCAAGAAAAATTCATTCATTACTTCTTGCATCAAACTTTCCTAAAGTTTCTTCATCTCTTCTGATATAACATTTGCTTCCAAATACCTTTAAATACTTAACGGTAGAAATTCTTCCACACCATAGAGCTCATAGGGAGTCTTTGTACTATTTGCTCTTTCTTGAACTCGATTGAATACATAAACAACAGTATGAATATATTCTCTCCAGTAAACCAACCTCAATAATCATTGATCTAGTGGCCTCTTGAATTGTTTTGTTCTTTCTTTCAACAACTCCATTATGCTGAGGAGTTCTTAGAGAAGATAACTATCTTTTTATTCCATGCACTTCACAAAACATATTAAACTCGTTGGAGGTGAATTCTCCACCTCTGTCAGACCTTAAGCATTTTATCCTCAAATTCACTTCATTTTCAACCATAGCTTTGAATGTCTTGAATCTATCTAATGCATTTGATTTCTCTCTAAGAAATGTAACCCGTGTATATCTAGAAAAATCATCAATCAAAAGCATAAAGTACCTTTCACCTTGTATAATTCTCACTCTTGTAGGATCACAGAGATCTATATGAATTAAATCCAATAGCCATGTAGTAGGTTGTTCCTTTGATCTACAATAGCTTCTTGCTTTCTTTCTAAACTGATAATTCCTAAAAATAGCATTAACAGGCTTTGCAATCCTTGGTAAATATCTCATAGCCTGAACTGCACTAATCCTCACCAAGTTATTAAAATTCATGTGACACATTCTTTGATGCCATAACCAACTATCATTAATTTGGGTCATAAAGCATTGTCCATCAACACCCTTAAGTTGATAGACATTTCCTTCAGATTTCTTTCCTGCAACAATCACTATTCTGGATCCTTTCTGAATCTCACATCTCTCATCCTTAAATAGAAGATTATATCCTTTATTGCACATCTATCCAACACTCAATATATTATTCATTAAACCCTTAACATATTAGACATCACTAGTATTTTACTTGCCATCAAAACTTATTGAACCTATCCCACAAATTTTAGCACCACTATCATCTTCAAACATAACCAAGCCCTCATCATATTTTTCAAGTTTAACAAACTTACTCTTATCACCATTCATGTGATGTGAACAACCATTTTCAACAACCTAATAGTTCTTTTCCTATTTAGCATGTAGGGAAAAGATAAGAGTACCTTCATTTTTCTCCCTCTGGAGGGCTTTCCTTCACTTTTTTTTCAAAATTAGCAGAAGTAGGTTCATGTCCTTTATAGCCAAGAAAAAGCATTCATTTTCATCAGGATCTTCATAATTAGAATCTTCGTCAAATATAATAGCATTCTCATTCACATAATATGCTCTGTCGATCTTCTTACCTTTCTTTTCTTTCTCATATCTTTGTTTATTCCTCTTAGCTCTCTTTGGAAATTTTGTAGCATAATGACCTATTTCTCCACAACTAAAGAATTTAAAGGGTAACTTACCTTCATGCTTGTTAGATCTTTTCCTCATCCTTCTCACAAAGTTGGATTCTATTTCATCAAGATTTTCTCCATTTGGATCTTTAGTTTTTGTAGCCTTAAAATGAGTCTCTAATTTGCATCCATTTCTCAAATTTGGCTTCCTCATCTCATAAGATGTAAGATATCCCAACAACAGATCTTTAGTGTAGGACTTATAAACTATACTCTATTCAATAGCACATACCTTCTCAATGTAAGCATCAGGGAGAGTCCTAAGAATCTTCTTTACAATCTTGGTTTCATCTACGGTAGTACCAGTTTATCGCATCCCAGCTACTATCTCATCCAATCTCTGTACATAAGCCTTAACATTCTCATCTTCAGACATATGTAGGAGCTCAAAATGTGTTTCCAAATTCTACAATTTTTCCTCTTTGACCCTTTCATCACCTTCATTCGCCCTTTCCAAAGCATCCCAGACCTCCTTAGCAGTCTTCATATTTTGAACCTTAATCAACTCGAAATGTACAAGATTGTTCTTCAAAATGTACTTCACCTTATTGTTTGCTTCATGTTCTTTTATCTCATCAACCATACTCGGACCATTAGCAAGAGGAGTGTAAGGATTCTTGTAAGCTTTCTCTACATCATATCCACAATACTCCAGATATTCTTCCATTCGTATTTTCCAAATAGCATAATTAGTTCCATCAAACCTTGGATAATCATAAGTAACTTTTCCAACCTTCTCAGACCTTCCTTAAGTTGTTAAGCTTTTCTCCAAGGAACCAAGCTCTGATACCAATTATTGAACAAGACAACTAAGAGTGGGGGTGAATGAGTTGTCACAAATTTAAACCTTAATTCATTCACTGGAACTAATCCTTAACACTACTTAAATGATTAAACATTAAGTGCAATTGCATAAACTGAAAACCAACACACAAACACAACACTAGACTTGTGTGGAAAACCCAATGAGGGAAAAACTATGATGAGGATTAACTAACACTATAGAGAATATCAAAACCAATTACAAAAGGCCAACCGTTTGAGACACAAGGATCACTGCCAAAATAAGGACTCACTATCTCGATCAGGACTCATTGTCCAATAGGGCTAACAACCTGGAGAGATCACTACCATAGAGATACAAAGAAGATAGAAGAGATATGTTACAGAGAGAAGACAATCTCAATGCAACAGAGAAATCCACCACAATTTTATCAACCACTTATAGATATGCATGAATTGTAGAGTACACCTTTAACTCACTACATCTAGAAACTCAGCATTTAGGCTTTGCATTGATCTACCACACTCACATCACACACTTACTAATTCACATCAATCTTGCATCTATTTGCTCTATTTCTTTACACTTATCTCTATGTTCTTGCACCATTTCACCAATAACTCATCATCTATTTATACCATCTTCAACTTTGAAACATATCCAAAGTCAGCCATCCAACATTAAATCCAAATTAGGTCAATGCCAAAACATTCTAAGGTGGAATTAGAATGAGGGCGACCCAAACACACATTTGATATGGACCCAAATAGATCCAACACACTTCATCAACTAGAAAGATAGTGTTCAACACAAGGTCAGCTAAACCAGTGTAAAACACATAGAAAAATTAAGCATGAACCTTCCATATACCAAAATTATCTTCAATACAATCATAACAACTTAATTGTAGAACTGCAAGTCACAAGACTTTACCAAAGAGAAATTTGGACCAACAACATTTCTCTTGGACCTCAACTAGAAATACAAAAAAACATAGTACACAACTGGTGAACATAACTCGCACTATACAATGAATCAATAGCCAAAAATATGGATATAGAAACTTCCAACAACCACAATCAACATATATGAACCACACAAACATAGGAGGGAATCTTGGAGCAACCACTGAACACTTGCAACCTTTCTTCAATACAATTTTCTCAATATCCTCGACATGAACAACCAATAACCTGCAATCATGACATCAATGACAATAACAACTAGTTGATAACCAATTGACCAGTTGACATCAATGACAACACCTTCATTCTTTTCATTCTCACAACACTATTCCTACATACGCATTTCCAACTGTAGCTTCAATGATGCAACCAACAAATGGCATAACTCCAAGTTTAGGGCTTTCAATTGGGAACCCTTATAGTTTCATGACTTCACATGTGACACCTCAATATTCATCACCTCTAATAAACTTCCCACATAGTATTCCACCAAGAACTTACATAATCCCACCATATTTACCACATTCTCAAAATATGTCAAGCAATGACTCATTAATCAATCAATTTTTGCAAAATGTAACTTCACTCCAAAAAAAATCAACATTGAAGCAAGCTTAAAATGGAAAACCATCACAATATGTCAAAAGAATCCCTTTGTCCCTTGAAATTTTGAAAATAACCATGTCGTTAAACACATAAATCCCTAGGTTTGAGAAGTATAATGGTAAAGGAGATTCTAATAGTCATATATCAGCTTATACGACATTGTGTAGTGACTTCATCTTTGAAGATAAGCTCCTAGAAAAACTCTTTCCTAGGTCATTGAAAGACATGGCCTTGAAATGGTTTTACTCATTGTCAAATAATTTGATTCATTCATTCAATGAACTTATTGATGCATTCCTACAATATTTATAAGAAAACATGGATCCAAAAATTACACTAATTGATTTCGTGAGATACAAATAAGGAAAACATGAAAAGGTGATAAACTTCATAGGATGATATCAGTTACTATACTCACAAATCAATTTTACACTTCCTAATGCAGATGTTCAAAGAGTGTTCATTAATAATTTGTAACCTACCATTAGAGATAAGAATTTATTGATGAGATATCCATCCTTTACACAATTGTGTAGGATCTATGTGACTATTAGAATGTGATTAGTCAATATCAAGAAGCATCTTCATTGAATCTTACTAAGAAATCTGAATCTATACCTCAACACAACTACCAACCATTCAAGAAATAAAAAAAGAACTTTATCAAGATAAACACACCTCAAACAGCTAACCACAGTGAGCCACAAGTTGTAGTCATAAGTTGAACACCATATCAATTTAGAGAAAGAGATAGGAAGTTTACACAATTTCTTGATTCCCTTCACTCAATCAAGTTGTAGATTTTAAGAAAGAATTTTATTCAATTACCTCTAATAGGACCTATGGATACAACAAAATCATTATCTCAAAAATTTAGCCCAAAATCCTTTTTTCAGTATCATTGTACACATGGACATGATACAGAGTGATGCATAAGTCTTAAACATCAAATTCAAGACCTTATCGAATCTAATCACATCTAGTTGGGTGATTTTAGTGACAAAGGAAACAAATCCACGGCCTTACCAAATCAAAACTTACAAATTTTCACAAATCCAATGCCAAATCACACATCCAAATTTGTGCAAGCTTGTGATGATAAGGTTGATGATATGAATGATGATAAGGATGATGATGATAATAACAATGAGAATTATGTAGATAGTTTAATTTCCTTAATAGATATTCAACCTCATAAGGGCCAAACCACTTTGTTACCTAAAATTTATTTCACACATATTGACGTATCCATACATGTGCCTGATGGTCCTCTCTATATCACAGGGTGTATCAATGAAAAGCCTACACAAGGAATACTCATTGATCATGTGTGTGTAGAGAATGTGATAATTGAGGATTTCTTGTATGTGCATGAGATATATCAACAATATTTTGAAAAATTAAAAACATGGTTGAAAACTCATGATGGTATTGCTCGCCGTATGATAGGATCAATCACTCTTCCTCTTAAATTTGAACCAAAACAATTATATGTATCATTCTCTATCATCTCAACATCAAACCAATTCTATATGAAGCTAGGTTACCCATAGTTACACTCCATGAATTTCATCCTGTCAATTATCCACAAGTTCATAAAGTTCCCATTTAAAATCAAATATACACAATGCATCATAGTGGGTTTAATCATTTGTCTTCCCATGGAAACATTTCCTTAGACTATTTTTAGCCTCAACCCATGGAACCAATTAAACGTCATGAAGATTTCTTTATAGATCATAACAAAAATTCAAGGAAAAGCACATAGTAGAATTATCCCTTAGTAATATTCCTGAGAATGATAAGGCTATGGTTGTTCCTCCTACCTTGCAAGTTGTGGATGAAACCATACATGAAGCTAAGGCTCTTCTAAATACACTAGGTATTTATGTTAGAGTTCCTCCACTTATATCATACAAGAGACCAATAGACAAGGGTGAAGCCACAATAGTGGTTTACAATTGAAGTGAGGAAGGAAAACTCACAAAAAATAATGCATGAAAAAAAACTTGATTTTAGGGGTTCGTACGAACCTATTGGTTTGACCAAACCCATTAGGGGTTCGGGTGAACCCTTTTAATGCTTTCCTGCCAAAAAAGCCAACAAAACCCCTTATAAAAGGGGGGTTCAAATGAACCCTGGTTCGATCGAACCCCTATGGGTTTACTCGAACCCCTAGGGGTTCATTTGAACCCCCTTATTCCCTCATCCCCCTGAGACACAAAAAAAACCCTAAATTTTGGCACTTGAAGCTCGGGTTGGCGATGAAAATGGACGAATCTTCACAAACCCAACTAGAATCAGATAATCCCTCGAAATGAGCTATCCAATGAATATAATTTTAATATGTTTTGGTTTTATTATGTATTTGTTTTAGTTTTATTAAACATAGGTTTTTCATCAAAAATGAAGGTCTTTGTTACGTACATGTGAAAAATAGTAGATTATCAAAAAAAATTGAAAAATATGAGTGCACGGATATTGAAGTCCTTGATCCAACAAAAAAAAGAATTTTGATATATAAAAAAGTTATGCGTTATACGATGGTATATGTCTAAATTGTAATTGGTTTGACTTGAAACTTGATTAAAGAAAAAATATTCAATAAAAAACTTGTCTAACCAAGTGGAAGCACTAGATATCGAGTTACAAATCTAAATTCAAAGAATTAGAATTTTATCCTTCATGGAAAAAATTTATGCATTATCTGATTGTCGTCACTTTTAAAATGTTGTTTTGAAAAAATTAGTTTTAAATTGGGGAGATGGAAAGAAATGCAATTTGATTCCAAAATTTTGAAAAAAGAAAAAATAGAATCTATAGAGAAAATGTGATGAGACTCTAGTTTACATCATCTTCAAATTCTTCACGGTTTAGCAGCTATAGGTGTCAGAATATGAAGATTTAGTTAAAAATAATAATTTGGTGTCTAGTTTGGCCAAAATTGTAAACCACTATTGTGGGATCACCCACAATAAAAAGGTTACCTTTGTGTCATCAAAAGAAAAGAAAGTGTATATACCTAAAGAGAAAGCAATTTTCCAACCCCCAGTGGTCCCTTTAGTTCCTCCCCTATGGGAAGAAAAGAGACCAATGGTTGAGAAACCCGCTCTTACCCCTTCACAACTTGAAAACTGAACAAGGAGAAACAAAAATGCTAAAGAGTGTAGGTGTAGATGTTATGCTCTTGCTTGTGGGTTGGAAAAAAAGAAAAAAAATTGATGACCAAACACCTATATGCAAACAAATCAAGATGAGTTACAACTTTCACCAAAACATGAAACTAAGCCTTACATGTCCCAACCAAAATAAAACAAGAACATTCAATTGAAATTATCATTAAACCTTCCTTTGTGATAAACTTGGATAATGAAGATGGGAATTTTAAAATTGATGAACAAGTGCATAAAGAGATATCTTTATTATTTTCAAAATCTATGGACTTAGATGGGGGAAACCTTGATGATCCTCTTGATGAGAGTGACTCACCACGTGTTGAACCTATTGATAATCCTAGTACAAAACTTTCTATAGTCCCTTTGGCTAGTTTTCTTCCTTCTATATATGATGAGAAAGATTAGGATGTGGATGACCTGCTTTAGGTCGAATCGCATGTGTGGTACTCTTTTTATGTATTTTATTTTGTATGTGTTCTTTGTGTTTTCTTGCATGTGATGTGATCTCTTGTGTTGTGTTGCTTGGCATGTCTTTATGTTTGTGAGTTTCCTTTGGAGGACCCTTGTTGCTCTGTTGGTACAAGGATACAAAGGAAATGAATTTTTTGTAGCATTCTTCTATTTGTATCTTCATTCTTTTGTATGCCATAAAATTTGTTCTTCTCCTTGTGTTTTCCTTTTTGGGACGATACAAGGCATTGAGACATTTAGGTCTCGTCCATGTTGACCCAAAAAAAAAAATCATTCTCTCTCTCTATGTGTCACTCTTTCATTGTGTTTGTTGTTCCATGAGTACTTTGGGAATGACATTAGTTCCAAGATCATTTACACTATGGTAGAAAAGATGTATACTGACCTCGGATTTGTGGATCCCTTATGTGTCCATCCTTCGTGTTGTTTTTGTATTGCATTTGAGTTCAACCCCTTATCATGATGTAGCTTTATTCGGAAACATATCACTGGCATAGGGCTTTCCAAATAAGCTCTCATGTCCCTTTATCACATGACACTTATCATTTTCTACCTTAAAAGCAATTGCTCACAACATGGTGTTCAATAATTCCTATAAGGTGGGGGCATACATTGGTATTTTTTGCTTCACTTTGTTTGCATGCATTGAACTTAGTGATGTGTTGAAATTGGCATTATTTGCTTCATTTTTTCCGCATGCGTTGGACTTAGTGATGCATTGACATTGGCATTTTTTCTTCATTTTGTTCACATAAATTGGACTTAGTTATGTGTTGGCATTGGAATTTTTGCTTCACTTTGTTCACACATGCTAAAATTAATGATGTGTTAGCATAACATCTTGATCATTTATGTAGCACCTTATCAGAATTAGCAGGGAATATAATTCTTGGTATGGTTAACAATGGGTACACACCTAGCGAATGTCATACTTCACTAGAACTTGTGTGTTTCTCATTTTGCTACTTTGTCTAGGGGGCTCACCTAGTGAATATCAAACATCACTAACCCATGTTTCCTTTAGTTTGTGATTCACCTAGAAAATATTAGACTTTGTTAGCCTTTGATTCATGAACACCTTTGGGTGTGGATCCTATCATAATGCAGCTTGCTAGTCTTGACATTCATACCCTTCCTTTACATTTTGTGTTGGCATTGTGTATGTTTGTGTATGTTATCTTGTTGCATTGAATACATGTGTGTTCCTTTGTGCTTATGTTGGTTTTCCATGGGATCTTGGATCCTAAGGGCTTGCACACTCCCCCTTGATCCTTTTTCCATTCTATCTCTTCAACATTTGGACAATCAAACCCCTCTTGACATATTTTCTACTTTAGTGTGAGTTTGAGCGTAATTTCATACTCTCACTAAAGTGAGGGCTAAATGTAATGTCATAAATTTTCACCCTTGACAATTGCACACTATTTTTTTCTCCCCCTTAAGTGCATGGACCTAATTGAACATTTAATTTCCTAAATTATGCATTATGTGGCTCATTTTATCGATTTTTGACAATTTACAAGTACAAAACAAATTCATTCATTTAATAATTTCCCTCGACTCCTTAATTTCTAGAAAATAGGTTTGGGAAACTAGTACCTAGGGTGCCTATGTCCCTCTGTTTTGGATCCAAATTCAAATACACCAGTTTCATCATTTTATTATTTGAAATTCAAATATCTAAAGTTGGTTGTCGAGATTTAATTTTTGGGAAATTAGAATAATTGCATATAAATACATAGTTATTGCATCATTTGAAAACTAAGTGAAAATATCTAGCAAGAAGTGGAAAGAATTGAGCATCAAGAGCAAGAAGTATTATCAAGAGAATTATCAACCAAGTCAAGAGCAACCATTAGATCATTTATTGCAGCAATTCAAGATCCGAACATCATGTCAAAGTGTATGTGAGTTTGTTCATGTTTATGTTTTCATATTGTTTGTGAGATCTAACCCCTATAGGTCTTCAAGAAATTCAAGCAAGAAAGATCCAAACCTTGAGGAGATGTGAATGAATTCAACCCTTCAAGGAAGCCATTGAAGGGTGGTGGGTTGCAGCACTTTGTGGATTCATCATTTATTTTTATCATTTATCCATTACATAGGGTTTGACTGGGGAAATCACCTGAATGGCACAGCTATTCTTCTCTCTTTGAATGTGTAGGTTTCATGTTTGAAGAAGAGAGGAAGAAGTTTGAAGTTCAATTATTCATTTTTGTAATCAAAATCCTACACCTTGACAACTCACAAAAACTTAGTTACAAAATTATTCGATAGTGATCTGACAATGCAACAAGAGAAGAACAAAAGCCCTAATCTAGCACAAGAGGACTACAAAATTAGATCTGAATTACCCCTACAAGGACAATGGTGCCTAGGGTTCCTTTGTCCAACATTTTCATCTCCAAATTGATATCACAAATGCACAGTGTCTTGCTTAATCCATTTTTGTAGTTTGTTTCTATCTATGACTTCTTAGATCTATTGTATTTACATCAGAATAGTAATTTGCATCATTAGGTCAAGTGAACTATTACATTTCATCCTTAGGTCTATTCCAGATTTGGTCAAGGGAAGATTGACTCACCTATCAAGTTGTAAGCCAATCCTATATCTTGTCCAAATCCATCAAGCCCATGATACCTCAAATATCTAATAAAATATTTAGGTAAAGTGCATAAACCCTAAAGTAAAATCTCTAGGGTTTCACCTTTTTTTATGTTTCAATCTCATTTTTATTTTCCATGTACGATAATTGTGGGGAATAAGAAGCTTAATAGTCTTAGGTGTTTCCATGATAGAAAGAAACAATAAGGGATAAAAAAAATGTAATAATCATTTAAATCATGCCTCACACCCCCTCCAAAAAAATATATTAATATTATAATTATGAACCCCCACAAATAAAAATGGTAACTTAAGTACAAATTTTTACAATGGAAAAGCCTAAATTGACTATTTATAACACATAATATTTTTTGTTGCTTCCCATGTTTCCCCTTGGTAGGCCTTTCTTTTCTCTCTTTACCCCTTTTTGTTATCATTTTCTTCTCCTGTGCCTTTTCTCATTTATTTTTTCTACAGATTGCATTTTGGATTGATTTCTTTTTCAATGAAATTTGGCTCTCTGCTATGCCAAGGAAGGGTAGGAAGGAAGGTTACGAGGAGGGGCATGAGGAAGGGCAGTTGTTTGCTACTTCATAAATCTTCTTTTGATGTTTGTGATGCAGATCATGATGAGGATGGAGAAGATGTTGGTTCCTCTTCTATGTCTTGTTCCCCTGTCTTTGGCCACTCATCCTCGTCTACTGGGGATGAGGAGGGAGAGGCTACAAATGATGACTTGGATGCGGTGGCCCCTTCTATTTCTACCTCTTCCTTTTATGAGGTTGACTTCTGGGCTAATGGTTATAATGAGGAAGAGTTTGTCTCTTCTAAGCATGATGATCATGTTGGTGTCTAGGATTGTGATGGGTCTATAGAGGAGGAGGAGCTTCTTCTTGATATTCTTCTTGAAGCGCGTCATGAGGCACAAAGGAGTTCGGCTATGTCATAACCCAATTTTTATTGTATTTTAAATTATAATATGATAAAATGAAATATTGAGGAAATTCAACATGTTCAATGGAAATTTTGATATTTATTGAAAAGATTGAAAGAATTTGACCCTCATTGACTATGTGATCTTTTGAATTATCTAATGTTTTATCGAGATTGAACGTTACTAATGAACTGTGTAAGTGCAAGTGTGAAATTGTGGGATAACAGGATGAAGGAATAGAACACGGTTGAAGTGGGATTGTTTAGCCGAATCAAATGGTAAGATTGATGGAATTTGGGTGCACGCACCACGAAAATGACATTATAACTGCATTTGAAATTCATATAGGAGAATTATATTAGTCTAACTTGAAATGATTTGATGATTGCAAGATATACTTGTGAAATGAAAACATGTGAAATTCTTATAATTTATTTGACTGTCTTGATCTTGTGTTTTGAAATTTACAAGTAACGATAACTTGACATAGCATATAAATAAATGTATGTATTTCAAAAAGGCTTATTTAAAGGATGAGAAAAGTCACTTCATTTAAACAATTGATGCCTGAAATAAAAGTTCATTTCTATTTAAAAGTTGATATATGAACATACGAACATCTATAAACAAACATATATATATACCCATGTATATATGTACAAACATATACATAGATACTAAAGAACGTACAATGTGTGCAAATATACGTATATGCATATATATATAATATACATATATTTATTTTTATATTCCTTAAGAATTGAAATTGAAACCGAATCATCACTATCGCATTGATAGAAATCAAATAAAATAATGAGAAAATTTTATGAGGTCATGACCAATAGCAAAATTTAAGGCAAATATTCGAATTTCAAATAGTAGGCAGCTAAATTAATGTGAAACAGGAGAAACAACCTCATGATGCTGTGAAAAGTAAAGGAAGCATGCATATTCTATTTTGGTAACATAAGTATGCAGGGGAAGAAATCGGTAGGGGTTGAAGAAGGAGCAAAAAATCAAGGAAAAGGAAAAAGCTAGGGCATCGATATATTGGGAAAAAAGCAAGGATGAGCCAAGAAAGCCACAAACAAAGGTAATATCTTCTTTTATTGTTGAATATGAATTACTTTTCAATGCAATTTATTCAAAATTATATTTTTTCTTCTTATATGTCAATATTATTCAATTTAGTTGGCAGACATATGATACTATTTTTCTGCAAGTCACACTTGTGTTTCATGTCAAGCCTTTGATTTGAATCAATTTATTCTTTTCTGTGATGCAAAGGCCTCATTGGCCTACCAGTGCATTTTGCCATAGTTTTACATTTGTTTTATCGTCATCTTTAACTGAACCCAGTTATGCCTTGAATGAATTTGATATCACTGCAAGTTCTAATGTTTTGCATGTACATGATGATAACCTTTGCATGGTTAATTGGATAATTTCGATAACCAATTTTATTATTTTTCTTTGGATGATTTGGAATTGCTGTCATTTCCCTTATAGGGAATTCAGATCTTTATTTACTATCATATTCTTTATTGCTCATGGCTTTACCTGTCAACTAGGCTGAGCAGCTAGGTCAACCAAAATTGGTGTATGTGAACTTATCTTATGTTGCCATTATATATGGTTGTAGCTTCATTCTCCCTAAATGATGGGAAATGATTACATTATTTTCATTTTTTTATGAGGGCATCAAACCTTAAGATTGACCTCAGTTTATTATTGTTCTTGAAACTATTTGTTCTCTGGAACGATCTACACTTTCTTTACATTCATGTGATACACCCATAAGAGGATTTTATTAGTCCATTTTCTTGCACCAATCGTTCTCAAAATGATATTGTGGGTATGATTTGTAAATCGGCTATCAAACTTGCAAGTTGACTATTGGCCTTTCTTCAAGATTCGATCAATGTTTCAATGGCTATAAAAACCTAACAATCTCATGATTGTTAGTCGTTCTTAGAATGACAATAACTTAAATTCAAATCCATTACAATCACTCTTATAATTTGGGCCTCTTTGGAGATCACATTCGATAAAATTGTTCCAATGGGTATGTAAACGACAAGAATGATGTTTAATTTTCTTGGTTGTATAAAAAGGGATAGTGGTATTGTTTGAATAATTACTTATTTAGAAGGATGGAACATTGATTGTTCATATGATAAATTGGATAATTTGAAACTGATAAAAGACATATTGGCACAGTTTTTTGTGAACTATTATAATAAACATTTTATTACAATAAACATCATTCTATTATAAATAGTATGTGTCTATTTATAAACAACATTGTTCTATTATAAAAAATATGTGTTTATTTGTAAACATCATTTTGTTATAAACTATAATTGTTAAGCTAGAAACATCATTCTGTTATAAACAATATGTGTTTATTTGTAAACAACATCGCTCTGTTATAAACATTATGTGTTTATTTTTAAACAACATTGTTTTGGGGTGATCCCACAATATTGGTTTACAATTTTGGCCAAACTGGACATTGAACTAAAAAAAATTAACTAAATCTTCACTTTCGAGTAGCTATAGCTGCTAAACCATGAGGAATTTGAAGATGATGCAAACTAGTGATTTGTGACATTTTGTCTATAGATTCTAAATATATATTTTTTATAATTTTTTTGAATTAGATTGCATTTCCTTTTCCATCTCCTTTGAAAACTAGTTTTTATCAGTAAACACCATTTTTAAGGAGTGATGCTCACTGTAAACATAAGTTTTTTTCTATGAATGAAAAAATTCTATTTTTTTCAAATTTAGCTTTGTAACTACGATATCTAACAATTTCATTTGGTTTCATAGTGTTTTATTGAATATTTTTTTCTTAATAAAGTTTTGAAGTCAAACTAATTATAATTCAAACATAGGCAGACCGTAAACAACATAACTTTTTTTTTATGTATCAAAATTCATTTTTTCTTTTACTAGATCAAGGACATCAATACCTAGCCTAAACATATTTTTTAGAATTTTTTTTGATAATATACTATTTTTCCACATGTGTAGAACAAAGAGCTTGTTTTTCGGTAAAAAACCTATGATTAATTAAACTAAAAAATAAAATACATAATAAAACCAAAATATATTAAAATTAGATTTGATGGATAGCTCTTTATGAGGACTACCATCATCTAGTTGGGTCTGTGAAGTTTCCTCCATTTTCATCTTCAACCCGAGCTTCGAAAGGCAATTTTTTGTAGAAATTTGGTGCAAGAAGGGGAGAGGGGGAAAAAAGGGGTATTTACTCGAACCCCCCTTCGAGCGAACCCCTCTTGACCTTTTGATTGAAGGGGGTTTCACTCGAAGGGGGGTTTGAGTGAACTCCCCTTTTTTCAAATTTTCCCTTTGTTTCCATTTTGGAAAATGTGCAAAAAGTGGGTCCCATCATTAAAGAGGGTTCACTCGAAGGGGAGTTTGAGTGAACCCCTTTTGGGTTAGAGCGAACCCCCCCTTCGTGCAAACCCCCCAAAACCCAAAATTTTATTCATGGGGGCATTTTTTGCAATTTTCCTTCCTCAACGAAATTTTAAACCAATTTTGTGGGATCACCCTTTGTTATAAATTATATTTTTTTAGCTATAAACGGTATCGTTATGTTATAAACAATATTTATTTAGCTGCAAACAACATCGTTTGATTTACACAACTTGGTTTTGATACAAATGGCACAACAGTATGTGAGAAACTGTTAAAATAGACTTGTTCTAGTTCATTGATTTCTTGAATTTCTAAGAAACAATACAAAAAATTGAAACATTATTTGAATGATAGCAATCTAATTTAATATTTTTTATTTCAGAATGTATGCACAAATTTATAAATTAATTTGGCACATATATGTGTATGCACATAGACCTTCATCTACGTACATACACATACTTGTGACATGCCTCTTTTTTTTACTTATTGAATTCATTCTTAAATGGATAATGATTCATGTTGAATGTAATCATGAGTCATGTGTATGATATGACTGGATAATGTATTGATCAGTTCCATCTTAATTATTTTTTTTATTTTTTGTTTAAATGAGGAAATAAGTAGACTGAATTGCTTTTTCATAAGATGTGTGTAAAGAATATTCTCATAATTGAGTATAACAACAACACCTAAGTAGACTAGAGCACCTCGGGGTAGATGCTACTAGAGGGTAGATAGTTGTTATGGATTAATTGTGTTGTAGAAAGTTACCTTCTAGGATGGGTGTTGAAATGGAGTTTAGAGAGTATAGGTTTTTCCTTTTACCAAAACCTATTGTTTGTTGTTTCAACATTATTCTCATGATTGGCACTAAGCAATTAGTTCATTATGTATGTATGGACTTTGTGATAACACTCTCTGCCATTCCTAGCATAGATATTGCATTTTTCTAACTCATAGATAGAGATGCATGTTGATGTTTGGGAACACACTAGATTCCACCTTGCAGATTGTTCTCTTGCTAAACTTTTCATGCAGGATCAGGTATTCTCAGAGTTGGAAGAATTTTGAGGGAGCGTAAGCTTCGTGGTTGGGAAATAAAGCGCTTCAACCATGTTCTCATCCACCAGTGGAGGCAAGCATCATGAGGAAACCTTGGATGTTTTCAAGACTATCTTGGTTTATGATGTAACCTTGATGTAAGATTTATGCATTGTATTGACTATGTGGCCTTATGACCCAAGTCAACTTGGATATTATAATTAACATTGAAATTGAATATATAAATATTTGACTCATTTTAATTAGACATGTGTTTTTATAATTGACAATAGTTACTTAGTTATGTCTTTTTAAAATTAAATATTCATAATGTCATTTGCAATAATATAATTAAGTAATAATTTAGAATGGGTTATTACATTTGGTATCAGAGCTTAGGGTTCAACTCTAGACCTTTTGAGTCTAGCATAGCCTTGATTAGGGAATAGTTGACCCTTTACAAAATTTAGTTGTCTTGAGAATTGACCAAACCTAGATTGAATGCATGTATGGGAAGGTCTAAGGCATGAAGAAAGAAAGGGAAAACCGTTAGGACCTCAAACAAGAAATTTGTAATGGAAGAAAACACTAAGATTGGGTTCAACTTGAGATTCTTGATGATAAGACTCTAGCTCAAGCCCTTACACGACTTAAGCTAGAGAGAGGCAAGAAGATTGAGGAAAAGCGAACACCTAAGATCAAGAAGCCTTTTGCAATCAGAGATTGGCCTCTAGGGTGTGGATCAAACACACCCTTGTTAACTAAGGAGAAAAAGGAGAGCTTGCATGCTCAACCATCCTCTTCTGAAAAACTTGTAAATTCTGATGAGGACCTAGAGGAGTGTCCTCTATCTGATAATGAGAAAACCAAATAATGTAATAATAATCTTTTGTAAATAAGGGTCTATTGACCCACATTTAATATAAATAAAACAAGATGATATTTTTGGTGTGTTCAAACAAAGAACTCCAAAATATGTTTAATGTGTGTGAATGTTTGTCTTCCATGAATAAGGGATATATGCATGTGTATGTAATGTGATGTAGAATAAGAATGTTTACTCGTAGCACACAATGTTAAGATACGATAGATGTGAAATGTGATGCAAGTGAAGTGTGAGTCAACATGGTGAACACGAGGCAAGAGACAAGTGGTAGTGGGTTAGATAATGGACCAAACAAGAGGTTGGAATAGATTCTAGAGCTTCTAAAAAGGAAAGAGGATCATATGGATCACATAGAACATGAGGTACAACTGGCATGTGAGGACCAGGTCCACAGGAATGCAGAAGTCAATAAGGGAACGGTGGTCTAGGAGAAGGCCCACGAGGTTGAATTGAGGAAGAGCTTGGAAAAGATCTCAAAAGAGTGGCACTACCTAAGTTTGATGGTAAGGCTATTGGAGAAAAATCAAAGGAATGGATCATTAAGATGGAGAGATACTTTGGGCTCTGTAACCTATCCAGCCAAACTAAAGCGACATGGGCTATGTATCAGCTTTCAGGTGAAGCAGCCACATGGTGGGACAATGAAAAGTCAGAAAGGAATTTGCAACCTGTTGAGATTACTTGGGAACTCTTCCTCCAATATTTTAGGAGGAGATGGTTACCACAACTCTTTTTTGACAAGAAGGTGACAAAATTCCAAAACCCAACTCAAGGGAGCATGAATGTGACCCAATAATGGGAAAAGTTCACCAATCTACTAAAGTATGTGCCCTAGTATCATTTAGATGAACGTTTACGTATCCAGAAGTTCATATTGGGACTTAGACACCATATTGGATTAGAAGTGTACATGCATGATCCTCTCACCATGAATGAATTTTTATCAAAGGCCACCAAACAAGAGCAAAAATTGTAGTAGTTATCCAATTACCACAATAATGAAAATCCTAAGTCATGGTTTGGTAACAAGAAGTTTCATAAAGGAGACAAGAACCATTAGATCCATAATCTCAAGAGGGGAAGTGAGTCACAGGAGAAAGGTGAAGATGGTAATGGTGGAAAGAAAAAGAAGGCAACTAGAAACAAAGATATAAATGACCAAAAGCAGAAAGGTTTCAAGGAGGAAAATCTAGGAGGTCACAAAGGGCCTCACAACGGGTGTTATACTTGTGGAGGTGATCATTATGCCTCAAATTTTCCATAGCACTCAAAGTCACAAAAGGAAGGAAACTATCAGCAGACTCAGCATCACCAAATCCAAGTTGTAGTGGATAACAAGCAAGTAGAGTATCAGGCATTTCCAATTCAGCTAATGGGTAAGCTCTATGGCCAAACTATCTATGAATGTTTCATAGATTCTAGAGTAATATCTAAGATGCCTATTAGACCTAGATACATGGAAAACTCACGGACAGTCTAGTATGGAAACTGAGCAGAGCGTAGGGTATGTACTTGTCTCTTTTGCAATGAGTTAGAGCTTTCAACCTTCCAAACCTAGGTCAACCTGTATGTGGCACCTTTAGGCTCATATGATGTAATTTTGGGAATAAATCAGTTAATTGAGCATAAGGCTATAGTGAACTGTGAGAATAAGATATTTAACTGTCTAGATGATTATGGGAACCCAGTTGAGATTTATGGGATGCAAAGACCCTTAGAGCTTAGAAAAATCTCTACTATGTAGCTCAAAAAGGCTCATCATAAGGGATGTGTTATTTATGTTGTGCATATCAGTAACCCTAATAGAAAGGAACTGTATCTCAATGACTACCCTATTCTCAAGGAGTTTTGATATGTATTCCTTGATGAACTTACAGAGTTACCTCTAAAACAAGAATTTTAGTTCTCTATTAACCTTGTACTCAGAGCTTGGCCTCAATCTAAAGCACCTTATCGAATGACCAGCACTGAACTCTATGAATTGTTGAACAAGGGGATCATAAGACCTACTGTGTCTCCTTAGGGAGCACTGGTTATCCTTGTGAAAAATAAGGATGGAACCTTGTGTCTATGTATAGACTATCAGATGTTGAACAAGGTAACCATCAAGAACCGATATCCACTCTCGAGGATCAATGAGTTGTTTGACTAGATGAAGGGAGTGACATTGTTCTCCAAAATTGATCTCAAGTCGGCTACCATCAGTTGAGAATAAAGGAAGAAGGTATACTGAAAACTACTTTTTGAACTCGATATGGACATTATAAGTTCATTGTGGTACCTTTTGGCTTGACAAATGCACCTACAGCTTTCATGAACCTCATGAATAGTGTGTTCAGAGACTTTTTGGATTATTTTGTTTTGATTTTCATTGAAGACATCCTAGTTTACTCAAATTTTGTTGAAGAGCATGATAGGCACTTGAGGATAGTTTAATAGTGGCTGAGAGAAAAGAAAATATTTGGGAAGCTATCCAAGTGTTCATTCTATCAAGATAAGGTGCACTATCTAGGCCACATTATTTTAGTTGAGGGAGTCTCTATAGACTCCAAAAAGATTAAGGCGATTGTGGAATGGTCGGTGCCTCAAAATGTATCAAAAGTTTGTAGCTTCATGGGCCTCGCAGGATATTATAGAAAGTTTGTGGAAGGGTTCTCCTAGATTACATCTCTAATTACATCACTCCAAAGAAAAGGAACATGGTTTGAATGGATCAATAAATGTGAGCAAGAACTCCAACTCCTGAAGGAGAGGCTCACGACAACACTAGTACTGACCATCCCTAATCCTAATGGAAGATTCATAGTAATCATAGATTCTTCAAGAGAAGGATTGGGAGCAGTAATAATGCAAGATGGACAAGTGGTAGCATATGAATCAAGGAATCTTAAACAACACGAGGTGAACTATGTGCCGCACAATTTAAAATTGTCTGTAATAGTTCATGCCTTATAGATTTGGAGACATTGTCTCTAGGGAAAGCTATTTGAACTCAAGATAGGCCACTTGGGATTGAGATACATATTTACTCAACCAAACCTTAATACATGATCGAGAAGGTAGTTGGAATTCCTTAGTGAGTACGACTTTGGAATTGAGTATATAAAGGGAAAAGAGAATAGAGTGGCTAATGCTCTTAGTAGATGAAGACATATGACAACCATGATCTTGACAAGGTCTAATTTGAGACAACAGGTAATACAACATTTTCTAGGGGATGAGCACTATGAAATTTAGTGAAGAGTGCCCTAGCATAAAATCCTACAGATCATCGGTTCAATGGGTCTGAGATCGAACCAGATGGAATTTTGAGATACTAGAGAAGAATGTATATACCAAACTCTAGAGAGCTAAGAAATTTGGTTTTATAAGAGGTTCATAATGCACCTTATTCGGGACACCCCAGAGTATCCAAGATGATCGCAAAATTGAAAAATTTGTACTTTTGGCCTAAACTCAAGAAGGATGTAGTGGAGTACGTAGCCAAGTGCTTAGAGTGCCAGTGAGTCAAGGTTGAGCATGCACATCCAACCGAGCTATTGTATCCTCATGACATGCCTAAGTATAAATGGCAGGTGATCAGTATGGACTTTGTATAGGGGTTACCTTTGAGCAAGAATCGACATGATGCTATCTTGGTTGTGATTGATAAGTTGACCAAGGTGGCACACTTCATTCTAGGAAACCTTAAGGATGGATCATTGACATTGGAAAATAATTTTTTCTAGGAGATCTTTCACTTGCATGGAGTGCCAAAGATGATCATTTCTAATATAGAGACACCCAGATGACCTCAATATTTTGGACGACCCTGAACATCGCATTGGGAACTAAGTTAAATTTCAGCTCGACTTATCATCCTAAGACTAGCAGGAAGATAGAGAGGATGAATCAGGTATTTGAAGACCTCCTCTGAATGTATTGTATGGACCAAGAGTGTAAGTGGGAAGAATATTTGACATTGGTAGAGTTTTCTTACAACAACTCATATCACACATCTCTAGGTATGATACCGTTTGAATCTCTTTATGGGTGAAAGTGTCGTACACCCATAAGTTGGGATAGATTGTAGGACAAGATCATAGTAGGCCTTGAACTGCTTAAGGAGATGGAAGTAAAAGTGATAGTTATTAAGAGCAAACTAAAGGAGGCGGAAAAGCAACATAAGAGTTATGCCGACAAGAATAGAACTCTTAGATAGTTTATAGCAGGGGATAAAGTTTTCTTAAGATTCAGGCCACATAAAAGTTCCATTGTCTTTGGAAAGTCTTCCAAGCTAGCCCCAAGATATGTGGGTCCATTTGAAGTCTTAGAAGTGATCAACACAGTTGCTTATAGAATTTCTCTACCACCTACTCTGGCTCGACTTCATAATGTGTTTCATGTTTCTTTGCTTAATCCATATCATCTTGATGTAGCTCATGTGCTTGATTGGAAATACTTGCAAGTACATGATCCAAGAGTGGTGCTAGTGGAGCCCATTAGAATCCTAGATAGATGCAACATTAAGTTGCATAAAGCAGACATATTGCTCAACTTAAGGTCTAATGGGACCAGTATTTAGAAGACAATGCTACTTGGGGGGCCACATTTTCTTTCTTAGGAAAGAGACTTTGATGATTTTGTTTGAAAATTTTGGATTGAAATATTATGATGTTTTGGTTTAGAGCAATATGACATGATGTTGAAATAGACATATATGCTTTAAATTTTGATTAAATGGACATCAGGACAATGTCTCTTTGAAGAGGGGAAGGATGTCAACCAATTTTTTAATGCATTTTAAATTATAATATGATAAAATAAATTATTGAGGAATTTCAATATGTTGAATGGAGATTTTGATATTTATTGAAAAGATTGAAAGAAGTTGACCCTCATTGACTATGTGATCTTTTTAATTATCATATATTTTATCAAGATTGGACGTTATTGATGAACTGTGTAAGTGCAAGTGTGTGAAATTGTAGGATAACAAGATGAAGGAAAAGAACACGATTTAAGTAGGATCGTTTAGCCAAATCAAACAGTAAGTTTGATGGAATCTGGGCACACACACCACGAAAATGACATGATAACTGCATTTGAAATTCATATAGGAGAATTATATTAAACTAACTTGAAATGATTTGATGATTGAAAAGATATGCTTGTGAAATGAACACATGTGAAATTCTTATTTAATTGAATATCTTGATCTTGCATTTTAAAATTTACAAGAAACAATTTAACTTGACATAGCATATAAATGAATGTATATATTTCAAAAAAGGCTTATTTAATGGATAAGAAAAGCCACTTCATTTAAACAATTGATGCTTGAAATAAAAGTTCATTTCTATTTAAAAGTTGATAGATGAACATATGAACATATATGAACAAACATATATATACATGTGTATATATATACAAACATATATATACATGTGTGTATATGTACAAACATATATATATATATAGATACTAAAGAATGTACATTGTGTGCAAATATACATATATATTTATATTTATAATCCTTAAGAATCAAAATTGAAACCGAATCATCACTATCGCATTGATAGAAATCAAATAAAATCATGAGAAAATCTCATGAGGTCATGCCCTGTAGCAAAATTTAAGGAAAATATTTGAATTTCAAATAGTGGGCAACTGAATTAATGTGAATTATGGGAGAAATGGTCTCATGATGCTACGAAAAGTAAAAGAAGCATGCATATTCTATTTTCTTAACACAAGTATGTAGGGAAAGAAATTGGAGGGGTCGAAGAAGTAGTAGAAAATCAAGGAAAAGGAAAAATCTAGGGTGTTGACATATTGGGAAAAAGCAGGGACGAGCCACGAAAGCTACAAACAGAGGTAATCTCTTGTTTTATTGTCGAATATGAATGAATTTTCAGTGCAAGTTATTTGAAATCATCTTTTTGTCGTTGGTAGAGTTTTCTTACAACTCTTATTACACATCTCTAGGTATGACACTGTTTGAAGCTCTTTATGGGTGAAAGTGTCGTACACCCATCAATTGGGATAGATTGCAAGACAAGATCATAGTAGGCCCTAAAATGCTTAAGGAGATGGAAGAAAAAGTGATTCATTAAGAGAATACTAAAGGAGGTGGCAAACCAACAAAAGAGTTATGTCGACAAGAATAGAACTCTTAGATAATTTGCGGCAGGGGATAAAGTTTTCTTAAGAGTCAGGCCATGTATAAAAGTCCCATTGCCTTTGGAAAGTCTTCAAAGTTGGCCTTGAGATATGTGGGTCCATTTAAAATCTTGGAAGTGATCAATCTAGTTGCTTACAGACTTTCTCTACCACCTTCTCTTGCTCAACTTTATAATGTGTTTCATGTTTCTTTGCTTAATCCATATCATCTTGATGTAGCTCATGTGCTTGATTGGCAATCCTTGCAGGTATAAGATCTAGGAGTGGTGCTAGTGGGGCCCATTAGAATCCTGGATAGATGCAACATTAAGTTGCATGAAGTAGAGATATTGTTCAGCTTAAGGTCCAATGGGACCAATATTTAAAAGATAGTGCTACTTGGGGGATCACATTTTCTTTCTTAAGAAAGAGACTTTGATGATTTTGTTTGAAAATTTTGGATTGAAATATTATGATGTTTTTGTTTGGAATAATATGACATGATGTTGAAATAGACATATATATGCTTTAAATTTTGATTAAATGGACATAAGGACAATGTCTCTTCCAAGAGGGGAAGGATGTCATAACCCAATTTTTATTGCATTTTAAATTATAATATGATAAAATGAATTATTGATGAAATTCAATATGTTGAATGGAGATTTTGATATTTATTGAAAAGATTGAAAGAAGTTGACCCTCATTGACTATGTGATCTTTTGAATTATCTTATATTTTGTCAAGATTGGACATTACTGATGAACTGTGTAAGTGCAAGTGTGTGAAATTGTAGGATAATAGGATGAACATGATTGAAGTAGGATTGTTTAGCTAGATCGAACAGTAAGCTTGATGGAATCTAGGTGCACACACCGCAAAAATGACATGATAATTGCATTTTAAATTCATATAGGAGAATTATATTAATCTAACATGAAATGATTTGATGATTGAAAAGATATAGTTTTGAAATGAAAACATGTGAAATTCTTATTTAATTGACTATCTTGATCTTGTGTTTTGAAATTTACAAGAAACAATAACTTGACATAACATATAAATGAATATATATATTTCAAAAAAGGCTTATTTAATGGATAAGAAAAGCCACTTCATTTAAAAAATTGGTACTTGAAATAAAACTTCATTTCTATTTAAAAGTTGATATATGAACATATGAACATCTATAAACAAACATATATATATATATACTAAAGAACGTACAATGTGTGCAAATATACATCTATATATATATAATATATACATATATATTTATATTTATATTCCTTAAGAGTCAAAATTGAAATCAAATCATCACTATCGCAGTGATAGAAATCAAACAAAATCATGAGAAAATCTCATGAGGTCATGCCCAATAGCAAAATTTAATGCAAATATTTGAATTTCAAATAGTGGGCAGCTGAATTAATGTGAATTATGGGAGAAATGGCCTCATGATGCTACAAAAATTAAAGGAAGCATGCATATTCTATTTTGGTAACGGGCGGGTGCATCAAGATGGGTAACCAATTTCTGGACAACTTTTTTTAAAAGTTATGAAAACTCATACCGCTAGCGGGTTATAACACGCTGGTGTTATGGCTTGGTGTGTCGAGCCTGAGGCTTGGTCACAACAAGCCAATAACATGAGCGCGTTATGACCTATTAAAACCAAAAAAATAGTAAAACAAATTCATTCTTGCATTTCAACTATGTTTTTCTTTTGCCCGCAGCCAAAACCCCCATTTTTTGCACTCGCATTCTAGGAGGTATTGTGCAAAAATATTCATCAATGGTTGCTATTTCATCGTGAGGATGCCACCACATTAACGAGGAGGTGTGATAGGTAAGGATTGTTTTCTTTTTTTTTTGAATTTGTTAGTTTTAGGTTGTATTTGATTTATATTTTTTAAAATTTGTAGGAGATGCCAATCAACCTACAAATCCTCAAAATCCTCAAGAAAAAAATTCTCAACAAAAAAATCAACCACAACAACCTCCTCCACCAATCCCTCAACAGCCTCCTGGCACTCAACAAAATTTAATGAGTGAAATTGAGAACAACAAAAAATAATTTGAGTATTTAATTAGTAGGTTGAGCGATCCAAATGGTTCAACCGCAGAAAGAATGACCCTAGCAACTTCATTGAAAGATATCTTAAAAAATGTAGATTCAATTAGCAAACAAATAATTGGATGGCAAGATAAGAGGCTGGCGTCTAGGGCTTATTACGTGGATAGGTTATCATATAAAGATGTAAAGGATTTAAAAATTACAAAAGGTGATTTGTGCTCTTTATTCACTGACCCACACACACATCAAAATATTACCCTCAATGTGAAGATGTTTCCTATTCATTGGTGCCACCACCAACAAATTAGGAACTTTTTTTATGATAGGTGGTACATGGTTTTTGATTACCCACCATGCAACAATTGTGAAGTTCCATAGTATTTCCTTAGGAAACTATACTGTGAGTTCATATTAAATAAAATCCCAAATTATTTTGATATGAGGGACTTCCAAGGGAGAGGTAGGGGGTCGGCTCAGGACAGAACCGATGCACAGTCAGATCCTATGTGGCAAGGGAGACGACCACTCTCTAGGACGCCTCATGAGGACATTGCTATCCCTTCCATCGTGAAGGAGAGTGTTGACGTAGAGACATTGCAGGCGATCAACACTTTGACCTAGAGTGTCATTGAGCATGCTAGCCCTATTCTACAGTGCCATCTAGGGGAGTCTTCAAGTGGTGGCCTTCGAATCCATGTGTGTCAATCTTGTGGGCGACTTATTGATATGACCCCATCGACACTCAGGAGGTTGCTACATAGGATCCATCTATAGTTATGGAGATGGAGAGGGAAGCTAACATTTTGCATCACACATATGGCATTGATTCTTAGGTTAAAGTTAGCATGTTCATTGAATTTAATTTATTAAATTTTGATTTTGAAATGCAAGATTAACTAATTTAGTTTTATGATTTTAATAAAATTGCAGGGTCACGGTGTTGAGACTGGATACGCCGGCCCTAAACCTACTTTTTTTTGTAATACACCTATCGGTGGGGTATGTAACTAGTAAACAATTATAAATTTATTACATGTTAATAGCATTGTTTTACGAATGGTATTTTAATATGTGATTTTGGATGTTGAACAGGCTAATATTGGAGGTTTCAAGGGAGCACCTCCCAATGCCAGTGGATTTACTCAAACCTACATGCAGGTAATAGAATAAAGAGTTTAACTAATGAATTGTATTTAATAGATTTGTGTTGTTTATATTCATATTGTTGATTACGTTGCATTGCACATCATTCAAACTCAAAGCATTACTTCACATTCCATAACTAATAACTAGATGTTAATAGATGACAAAATTCCAACTACAATATAGTTGTTTAGAAAGTCAACATAAGCAGTGATGCAATTACTTCACATAGCATAAGTAATAAGTATAGGAGCAACTTCCAATTGCATTTACTTGTCATGGCATTCCATGAGACCACTTTTTACTGCTCGGCATCTTTTGAAATAGTTCACTTCTTTGTCTATGCTATGGATGTTTGGAAGGAATATATATGAAAGAATAATAGTAAGCAATAGCATAGACAAGGCAATGAGTTTTTTGAAAAAATGCCTCAAAGAAATGCAGTCTCACGGTGATGCCCATCACCATGAGACCCAATTTCTTTGAGGCACTTTTTTAAATAGCTCACTACCTTTTCTATCCTACCACATTTTCCATACATGTCTACCAAAGAATTTTATCAAACAATTCATTTCCTCACTACTATGGCTAAAAGCTTAAAAAATGTGCTTTCCAACAAATTATGGATGCTTGGAAAAAATCTATCAAAGCATAATAGTAAGCAATAGCATAGACATGGTAGTTAGTAGTTTTAAAAAATTCCTTGAAGAAATACGATCTCATGGTGATGGAATGCTATTCCATCACCATGACACCACATTTCTTCGAGGCATTTCTTCAAACAACTCATCACATTTTCTATGATACCACAATTTCCATACATGTGCACCATAGCATTTTATCAAACTACTCACTTCCTTGCTACTATGGCTAAAAGCCTAAAATAGGTGATTTCCAACAAACTATGGATGCTTGGAAAAATTTCTATGAAAGCATAATAGTAAGCAATAATACCATAGAGAAGGCAATGAACTATCTGAAAAAATGCCTGAAAGAAATGCAGTCTTATGGTGATGGAATGTCATGACGTGCATTTGTTTCTAATGGCATTGCATCACCGTGAGACCCCATTTCTTTGAGGAATTTTTTCAAAAAGTTCACTGCCTTCTCTATGCCACCACAATTATCGTACATGTCTACGAAAACATTTTATCAAACGGTTCATCGGCTTGCTTCCATGGGTAAAAGCCTAAAAACACATGCTTTCAAACAAGATATGGATAGGGAAAATAGTAAGCATGATAGTCATAAATATATAGTCTAATAAGTACTCAAAATTTTGTTCATTATCTCATACATTATAAGTCATGACATGGATTGCTATTGTAGTTTTTGTGATTGAATAATTTGTTGTTTTATTTTCAGATGTTGCAAGTGGAAACACCTTCGAATGTGATGAGGGCAATGGATATCGGTGTTTCATCTACTATATAATCCTTGATGACTCTGACAGGGGAGGTATGAGGCAAATTACTAAATTTCAATTTACATTTGTTGTTATAGATGTTAGTTAGTGAAAAAGTAAGCCATTATTGATTCGTAGTTTAATTTTTGTTTGGATGGTTTATAGAGGGCTTGAGCACACCTCAGCATGGGCGTGTGAACATTTCCCTCATGGAGAGTGATCATGACATGGTGGTAAATGATTATTTTGTTAAATATATCATTTTTTATAATGTAATTTCTATATATTAATGTCTTTACTTCTTATTGTAACAGTTAAAACTTCACCAAGAACTAAACACTAAGAGGAGTAGCAAGAGCACTCCTCGAGTGTAGCACAAATGAGTGACAAACCTATCGCCATTCGATCGACAAGCAAAGGGCAAGAGTTTATTTCGAGAGAATGGAGAGCAATGACTTTTGATTCCAGAGCCCTTTGTTGTATGCCTATATGGTATTCTTGTAAGCCTATATGGCTATTTTGTACATATATTTTATACTTATATCAACATATATTGATGTATGCCTACATGGATATTTGGTTAATACAAATCTGTGTTATCGATGGTGTCCATATTTGCATTATAAATCCATGGTTCAATAGATATGAGTTACGTGTTTTCAAGTGTATGCTTTACAACTTACGTGTATACTTTGTGACTTACACGTATTCCAATGTATACTTTGTGACTTACATGTTTATGAGTACTTGTGCTTCCCTTATTCACATGTACATGCTTGACTTATTCATGTGTATACTTATTAATTGGTTAGCCCTAGCATTGATCATTGTTGTCCTTCATGGTTTGTCTTGAATATGAATTGATTGATGCTAAAAAACTTTATCTAAAAGCAAAAAAATGCTTTCAATTGGCATTCCATGAAATGATTCATAAAAAAATTCCAATATATTTAATCCTTTGATTGGAACAACTCAATTAAGCAAAGGATACATAATCTTCACAACACTTGCAAAACATCATATTCAGAGTAGATGAAGTAGTTAACTTCTTGAGACATTATAATACAAAATTTATCTTGATTAGTCTTTAAGCATTTTCATAGCATAATTTTGATAGTACAAAATGAATTGTTATGTTCTTGATCCATCACCATATATACACGTCGAAAGATTTATATGTCAATTTTTTGCAATATTATTTCTTGTATAGGAAATGGACTCAGGAGAAAGAAAGTTATAATTAATAATACAAATAAGAAATAGACTCAACGCTGTCCTAGACCCCCAAATTGTTGGCATATGGCTTGGGGATATTTTTTATGGCTTCTAGTGTTATCATTCATGGCAACCGAAGTCATTATCTCGGTCCACAAATCACGATCTACTTATACCAACAGGAAATGTAGAAGAAAGTGTGTTACCGGCAGAAAACATGAAGAACAGGGTATCCGGTCAGTTAGTTGATCTGAATGCTTCACCGGATCATCATTTTGTGTTGCGGATCATTAGGAAAAAATTTTAAGCATGTGTGTTACCTTATTGGTAAGTTTTGTGGTGTTGCAACAATCGGTGTATGAGTTAGGAGATTCGGTAGAATGATTTTCTGTTTATTTACTCATTATCGTCAACTCAATGAATATAGTGTGTCATAGATGTACAAGGAGTAGTTGTTTAATTGTATCTAAGTTTGAGAATATCATTTTGGGTCCCAACTATGTCTTAGCTGACTTGTGTGGGTGCGCATTAAAGGTTTCTCACGATTTGAGCCGATTGATGGAGAATATTTCCTGTTTTGTTAAAGTCGACTTAAGTGATTAAAATATTTGCTAGCGGATATATATATGAGATTGGTAAATCATTTTGAAGTATGGAAAAATGATGTACGAAGTGTAAGTGTGTGAAAAGGGAAGAGTAGATGTGTGTGAATGAATATTAGAAGATTTGTTGAGTGAATTTTATTTGTGTAGCAAAAGATTTTTTGTGTAGCAGAGCAGAGAAAAAGTGTGAATTGGACTAAAGGTTCATAATTAGTTTTATGTGCTTCATCAGAACTGAATCCAGGAATTTGTAGATGTTATCTTCTCAGTTCATTTTTTGTTGTAATCACAAACACTTTGTAAGGCAGTGAGTCTTCCTTAATTTGAGTAGTGAGCTCTAGGCACTGTGCCTGAATGCAAGTGCATTCCCTTTTATTCATACTTTTAACAGAGTATAAATTGTGGATTAATCTCCACCATGGTTTTTCCCCTAATAGGGTTTCCACATAAAAATATTGGTGTTATGGTGTTTTGATCATCTTGTTCATGTGCTTGCATCTTTATTTATGTGTTGTAAATGGTTTAAGATCTGAATTGAAAATTGAATTTGTTGAACACTGATTCACCCCCCCTCTCAATGTTCCTTGAGTCCAACAATTGGTATCAGAGCATAGTTCCTCTATAGAATTTTAACAACTTGAGGTGGATCTTGGAATACAATGGACTCTGGTGGTATTCAACAACAGCTTATGGTGGCACTTGATGATCTTGATCAGTCTAAAGTAGAAGTCATGTAATTAAAAGAAAATCTTGTGGATGCTGAGAAATTCATTCAATCATTGAAGGATAAAATCAATGAGTCAAGAGAAAAGAGGAAGGAATTTTGTGATCAGCTGAAGCAGAAAGAAAATAAAAACTTGGAAGATGCTCACTTGAATCAGACCCTAAAAGAGATAACTGAAGAATGTGAAAAACTTGCTAGAAATAATACTACTCTGAAGCTTGAGATGGAATCTGTGGAAATCAAAGCTAACTAAGGAGATCGAAGAAAGGAAGAAGAATGAGGATAATTTGGCCCAATCCTTAAAATAAAAATCTGAAGAATGCAGCAGAGCAAATAGTGGAATCATTCAGCAAGAGATTGAAGTGCAACAATCTAGAAATAATGAACAAGAACTTGAAAGATAGATAGTTATTCTTAGTAATCAACTCACTACTACAAATGAGTACAAGGTGAAGTTTAGGATCAGTTATGCTAAGCTTGATGAGCTGACTAAAGGACAAAAGGATGCAAATGATAAACGAGGCCTTGGATATGATAAGGAAGAAAGCTCTAGATCTGAACATAAAGATTCTAGATAAAGAAATTAGATGAACAAAGGCAGAAGGTATATGGTAAGACAACCCAATGCTCAGAAGTTTAATGGTTACTACTTTTATTGTAATAAATTTGGTCATATGGCTTCTCAGTGTAGAAGTAAAATAAATTCAAGCAGTCCATCATTTCTCGGTTAGTGTTTTAATTGCAAAAAGTTTGGTCACAAGTCAGTTGAATGTAGAAGTACGTCTGTCAGTTTAAGAAATGTTAAGTGTTATACTTGTGGAAGATTTGGGCATATTGCCAATCAATGTAGATCAGGAGGAAATCAATGGAATGAGTGATCTAAATAGATAAATTTGGTGTGTTATAGTTGCAACAGATTTGGTCACATTTCAAGATTTTGTACGAACATAAATATGGACAAAAGGGGTCCAGTATATAGAGGAAGAATTTTGCAAAAAGATGACAAAGGAAAAGGAAAAATGACTATGGAAGAGATAAGAGATCAGATGAAGAAAACGTGGGTAAAGAAGAGTGGATCTAATGAAGGAAATAAGCTCGTACCGAAAGCAGCCTCTAGTAATTCCTCTGGAAATTGATCTCAGGCCATTGGCCTAGGGGGAGTTTTTCAAGGAAAATCCTTTGGCCTCCTTGTCGGTAGTTGGCACAAAAATGTAGAAAATTTTTAGTAGTTGTGATAAAATTTTGAAAATGCATCAGTAATAAATTATGCATGAACATGAGAAGTAGAAGGTCCACAGATAATTTTTTCTTTTGTTGTCTGAGAAAACAGAGTTACTGGAACTCCTAGGGAAAATTATTTAATGCGGTGTAAAGGTTAGGTGCGCAAAGTTATAAAAGGGTATTTGGAACCCTCATTTGTCACCTTGGATTGAAGAAGAATAGAAGGAGAGCCTCTACAATGAAATCTCAAAGGAGTAAAGAAAATTTGGTGGCGAATTCTTTAGGTATTTTAGTTGCTTGTAGAATTTCAAAATTTTGTGCTTGGTAGAAAACCTTGTTCCATACGGAAAGTAAAAATGAAGCAAATCAAATAATGGTGAATTTGGATGAATATAGTAATAGGAAAATCAAGGATGTAAGAAATTTGTTGCCAGCTAGTGAATTGAAGTGGCTTGAAGGTGTGAAACATAAGAATTTGGACATCTAGAATGAGTTTCCTTAATTCATCAATGCGGAAGTGGTCAAGTTTATCTTGAACATGTTGGATGATGATATCCTTACTCTGGATAAACCCTATCAAATTTCAAAAGAGGTTATCAGAAATCTAATAGGATTATGCAATATTGGAGATGTTCCAAAAAAGAACTCAATTCAGAATCAAGTGGTCGAAACCCTAAATGGAGTGACATGAGATCAAAGAGCTCTATTAATTTCAACAATCAAAGATCCAATAACAAGGTACATTACACACAAAATTTCACATAAAATTTTCTTTAGAAACAGGGAAGGATCAACCTCGACAGGTGTAGTGTATATCGCTTACAAAATGATAATGGAAGATGAAGACCTTGATCTGTGTGGATTGTTGAAGGATCAATTGCTAGAAAATTTGCAATTGATGAAGGATGCAAATTACCCCTTCAATTTTGGTACCCTAGTTATATGCATTGTGATGTATTTTATGAATTGCTTACCTCAGAATGATAATGTGGTATGGAAGGAAAATGAACCCGTTTGTAAGCAATTTTTTAAACATTTCAATACTCTGGAAAATTGTGAGCAAGTTCATGAAAATTTCTTTAGAGAGTTGTTCGGAAAGTTTGGAATAGTTGCCATCTCTCTTCCAGTAAGAGCAGTTGAAGTTGGGTCCTCTTCCGGTAAGGTAGAGAAGAAGCATAAAAGGGCTCTAGAGTTTGCTGATGTCATTCCTCCAACACACAAATCTTTGAGAACTAGAGAAAAAGGCAAAGAGCAAGTAATTGCGGATATACCAAATGAAGATTCTGATGATTACACTCCTAGAGATGAATTGGAATTAGTTGAACCAAATGTGATGATAGCAGAAGAAAGCGATGAAAAAGGTTCTTTATTCAAAGAAAAGATACTACATATTGTTCAAGAGGTAGATGGAATGCAAAAGATTGTTGGCATATGGTTAAATGGACCATCATATGAATAGGACTTCATTGAGGAAACTCTAGGAAAATACTGTGTACAACAACATGAAATTGGAAAGTTTGTAGAATGTACTTCTAGAAGAATTGATTGAATGCATTAAGGATACTATGGCCTCTATGCCTTGGGACAAGAAAGAGGAAGAAGTAATTTCACATCTGAAGGAGCAGTTTAGGCTGTCTCTCACCAAACTGAAGAATAAAATGAATGTGTTAAGGAAATGCATTGACTCAGCAAATAAGGTCTACAATTATTGTCTTCGATGGCCTCATGTGGTTGGTAAATACAAGGACAAGATGGAGAAAATTACATCAGGAGTGAGTTGAACAAAATTGGTCAAGATTACAATATTTTTCAGGACCAGGATGGAGTAGTAAAGAACATAATTCATGAGTTGCAGGTTGAGCATACAAAGGTTCACTTTGATAGAAACACTCTTATGGACACTTTCTAGAAAGTGAAGGGTCTAACTAAATGCAGATTGGTGCAACAAATTGCGATTCTGAAGAAGGAGAGAAGCTGGAAGAAGTGATTACAATTCCATAATCCCTTATTCAGATCATCAACCAAACATCAGAAAACAACAGTTTGTTAATAATTATTGGGATTATTGTAAATGCTTGGAAGAAATTTCTTCCGAAGATAAATGATAAGTATAAAATAATTTTCTGATTTGTGCAAACAATTGCACTTCAAATTTTGAATTTTTGAAAGGGGGAGTGAGAGCTTAGTGAAGAATATATTTGTCATTGATGTCAAAGGGAGAGGAGAGCAGTGAAAAATTCCTTGATATTCTAAGGGGGAGTAGTGTTTTGTTGTGTTTTGAAATTTTGAGTTTTGGTTTCAACACTTAGTCATTTTTCACTAAGTGTTACCATCAATGCCAAAGGGGGATATTGTTAGCATATGGCTTGGGGAAATTGTTTATGGCTTCTAGTGTTGTCATTGATTGCAATTGAAGTCATTATCTTGGTCCATAGATCAAGATCTACTTATACCTGCAAGAAATGTAGAACACAATGTGTTACCGACAGAAAGCATGAAGAATAAGGTATTCGGTCAGTTAGTCGATCTGAATGCTTCACCGGATCATCATTTTGTGTTGTGGATCCCCAGGAAAGTTTGTTAAGCATGTGTGTTACCTTATTGGTAAGTTTTGTGGTGTTGTAGCAATCAGTGTATGAGTTAGGAGATTTGGTAGAATGATTTTCTATTTATTTACTCATTATGGCCAACTCAATGAATGTAGTGTGTCACAAATGTACAAGGAGTAGTTGTTTAATTGTCTCTAAGTTTAAGAATATTATTTTGGGTCCCAACTATCTCTTAGTCAACTTGTGTGGGTGTGCATTAAATATTTCTCATGATTTGAGCCAACTGATGTAGAATATTTCATGTTTTGTTAAAGCCGACTTAAGTGATTAAAATATTTGCTAGCAGATATATATATGAGATCGGTAAATCATTTTGAAGTATGAAAAAATGATGTACGAAGTGTAATTGTGCGAAAAGGGCAGAAAAAATGTGTGTGAATGAATATCAGAAGATTTGTTGAGTGAATTTTGTTTGTGCAGTAGAAGAGTTTCTGTGTAGCAGAGTAGAGCAGAAGTGCAAATTGGACTGAAGGTTCAGAATTGGTTTTATGTGCTTCATCAGAACTGAATCCAAGCATTTGTAGATGTTATCTTCTCAGTTCAATTTTTTTTAATCACAAACACTTTGTAAGGCAGTGAGTCTTCCTTAATTTGAGCAGTGAGCTCTAGGCAGTGTGCCTGAATGCAAGTGCATTCCCCTTTATTCATACTTTTAATGTAGTATAAATTTTGGATTAATCTCCACCGTGGTTTTTCCCCTAACAGGGTTTCCACATAAAAATATTGTTGTTATGGTGTTTTGATCATCTTGTTCATGTGCTTGCATCTTTATTTATGTGTTGTAAATGGTTTAAGATCTAAATTGAAAATTGAATTTGTTGAACACTGATTCACCCCCCCTCTCAGTGTTCCTTGAGTCCAACACAAATAGGTCTCCTTAACAAAACAACACCCTCTCAATCACTATTCCAATTGCAAAACACCATTGGGTAGTATTTACCAGTCTGCAAATCCACAAAATCCACAATTTTTAGGGCATCATTGGCCCTCTAACCCCACTATTGTCTAAACCCTCACTTTTCTCAAGTTTCACTAGGGTTTATTGAAAACCCCATATCCAGACTTCATACAACCTCAAAACCTCTTCCAATACTCTTCATTATACTTGCACAAACTTAATTGACCACCAAATTATGTTGCCCCCTGACTTTACCTACTTTTACTCCCTCAAACCTCTCTTTTTCATTAAAAACCCCTCTTTTCCCAACTAGGGAATCATGCCATAAGATACTTTTGACCTCCCTTGTCCTTGCAAACCTTTTGAACACATCAAACTCCACAACCTCACCCTATTTCCAACCTATTCTAACTTATTCTTAAGCAGTTTCTTCTTTTCACCTCATCTAGCCTTGCTTTTAAGGCCTAAATTTTGAATTTTCAAGAGGGGCAGCATTAGTAATCTCTTCCAATGCCTTTACCAATGCTATTTTCTTATTCATACTCTCTATCATACTTACATAATTGACTCAAATGACCCCACACTAACTCAAAACTAAAAGAAAGATTACAAAATGGCCTATCATGGCCTTATTTGACATTATCATGACTAAAACCACTAAACTAGACCTTCTTCATCAAATGGAGGAACAAGGTGCTCTGCACCAATGATAATACGATTTTTGTGTGGAAAACTTGGACTTCTCAACCATCATGTGTATGTTTCTTTTTTTATTGTTTTGCATGCCATCATAAGGGATCAAGCCAGTTGAATGTAGCTCAGAGCAATTCCGCATGTTTGGGTGTGAAAGAGGACCATTCCTAGCATAAAACTACCTATTAGGATGTGTTGGAGTAGTTTGTTTGGTCACACGAATTGCAAAATGAAAGTTGCGCCACTTTGCAACTTTGCACTACTTGCATTTGACACTTTTTCCATCAAGTGAAAACTGGACACCACAGGAAAACAACTCCAAGATAACAAATATGAGAGAGGTTATTGTAGAGGGTACCCAACGCAATGCCGAAGTCTCAGACAGAGAGTTCGTAAGTGTCACGATTTTTGAGTAATAGCCCGTCAAAGTTTGCTTCCATTTTGCACTTTGGACCCTAAAGGGATCAAGCCGGTTGAACGTAGCTCAGAGTGATTCCGCGTGTTTGGGTGTGAAAGAAGACCATTCCTAGCATAAACGTACCCATCCAAATGTGTTCAAACAATCCGTAAGGTCACACGAGTTGTAGAACGAAAGTTGCTCCACTTTGCAACTTTCAACTACTTGCATTTGACAACTTTTTCTCCAAGTGAAAATTCACCACCAATGGAAAATGCATCTGAGATAGTGAAAACCAAGAGAGGTTATTGTAGAGGGACCCAACGCGATCCTATAGGATCAAACAAGAATTTTCTAAGCGTCACGGTATCCGAGTAACAACATGCTGAAATTTGCAGCCATTTTACACTTTGGATTCTTAAGGGATCGATCCGGTTGAACATAGCTCGAAGCAATTCTGCATGTCTGGGTGCAAAATAGGACCATTCCTAGGATAAAAATACCTATTTGAATGCATTGGAATAGTTTGTATGGTCACATGAGTTGCAAAACGAAAGTTGCACCACTTTGCAACTTTGCACAACCTGCATTTGACACTTTTTCCATTAAGTGAAAATATGCCAAAGATAGAGAAAACCCAGAGATATTTTTGGAAAGGGGTTCAACGTGATCCCATAGAATCAAACGAGAAGTTTCTAAGCATCATGGTACCCGAGTAACAACATGTTGAAGTTTGCAGCCATTTTGCACTTTGGACTCTTAAGGGATTGATCTGATTGAACGTAGCCCGGAGCGATTCCACATGTTTGGGTGCGAAAGAGGACCATTCGTAGCATAAGCATACCTATTCAAACACATTGGAATAGTCTGTGTGGTCACACGAGTTGCAGAACAAAAGTTGCACCACTTTGCAACTTTGCACTACTTGCATTTGACATTTTTTCCATCAGGTGAAAATCCGCCACCATGGGAAAACCACTATGAAATAGCAAAAACCGAGAGAGGTTTTTGTAGAGGGGCCCAACGCGATCCTATAGGATCAACTAAGAATTTTATATGCATCACCGTATCTGAGTAACAACATGCTAAATTTTGCAGCCATTTTGCACTTTGGAATCTTAAGGGATCGATTTGGTTGAACGTAGCTCGAAGCAATTCTGCATGTTTCGGTGTGAAAGATGACCATTTCTAGCATAAAAATACCTATTTAGATGCGTTGGAAGAGTCTAGGTGGTCAAACGAGTTGCAGAACAAAAGTTGCACCACTTTACAACTTTGCACTGCTTGCATTTGACACTTTTTTCTATCAGGTGAAAATCTATCACCACGGGAAAACCACTTCGAGAAGTTTTTGTAGATGGGTCCAACATGGTCCCATAGGATTAGATGATAATTTTCTAAGCATCATGGTATCTGAGAAACAACATGCTAAAGTTTGCAGCCATTTTTCACTTTGGACTCTTAAGGGATTGATCTGGTTGAACGTAGCTTAGAGTGATTCCACATGTTTGGATGTGAAAGAGGACCATGTCTAACGTAAAAATACCTATTTGGATGTGTTGGAATAGTCCATGTGGTCACACAAGTTGCAAAACAAAAGGTGCAACTTTGCACTGCTTGCATTTGACACTTTTTCCATCAGGTGAAAATCTGCCACCACAAGAAAAGCACTCTGAGATAGCGAAAACCAACAGAGGTTTTTGTAGAGGAGCCCAACACAATCCTATAGGATTAGAAGATAAGTTTCTAAGTGTCATGGTATCCAAGTAACAACATATTGAAGTTTGCATCCATTTTGCACTTTGTACTCTTAAGGGATCGATCTGGTTGAATGTAGCTCAGAGCGATTCTGCTTGTTTGGGTGCAAAAGAGGACCATTCCTAGAGTAAAAATACCTATTTAAATGTGTTGGAACAGTCTGTGTAGTCACACGAGTTGCAAAACGAAAGTTACACCACTTTGCAACTTTGCATAACTTGCATTTGACACTTTTTCCATCAAGTGAAAATCCACCACCACGGGAAAACCACTCCAAGATAGCGAAAAATGAGAGACATTTTTGTAGAGGGGCCCAATGTGATCCCATAGGATCAGATGATAAGTTTCTAAGAATCGCAGTATTCGAGTTTCTTCCTTTGTATATTTTGATGGAAAAGGGCATGAAAAATAAGGTTTCACCCTAGGGTTTGATAAAATATTGCATGTAGAGGTTGGGTGATTGTATTTTGAGCTTTTACAGGTAATTTTAAGAAGGTCTAAGGTGGTGGCATGTTCTAGTAAGGCGTGGAACCATTCCTTTCAATAAACCATCCTCATACTAGCATAAAATAAGGGTTTTGTGGTTTGGCATAGTGGAGTGAGTTTCTACTGAGAAAAATTGTAGATTTGAGGGTTTGGATACATGAGAATTTCTGCCCCGACAAGTTCAGGGGGTTGTTGAATGTTTAAAGGTATGTTCCTTTGTAAATTATGCCTAGTTAGTGTAATTAATACAACGAAGATCATTTTGGATGCACATGTTCCAATATAGTCAATATTGATTTTGAAGTATGTGTTGTAACTCAATAATGGGTATCTAGATCAGTCATTTCTTTGTGAAGTCATTTGAGAAGTTATGATCAAATTGTTCTTATTTCCTCAAATTTGAGTTAAAAGACTTCAAAATACTTTCAAAAGTTACCTAACTCCTTGCTCTGAAGAAAAATAATCAACAATCAAAGTATAAGGTGTTGTACAATCTGCACAAGCTTGAAACAAAAAGGAAAAGTGTTGCAAATACAGAAAACATCATCCTTTATTTACTAATTTTGCAATTTTGCAAGTAATGCAAGTTTTCTATTTTTACACCAAATGACAAATTTTGTGCAATATCACTTCTCTAATCACCTAATGACCTATTTGAGACTTTGAATACATTACATATGACCTTCACATGACCTTTTTAACATTGTTTACATTTGAAAATTCAAATTTTGCAAATTTCCCATTGAAGGCATTTAGAGAACAAGGTGCTCCTGCACCAAACATGAACTCCAAAATTTCAATATTTGAGTAAATCTCATTACAAGTAAATCTCATTACAATGCCTTATGTACTCCATTCTCACAAATATTTTACAATGTCACTCATACATTTGAGATTCTCTTTAAATGTCTACATCATAGGTGCTCATGAGCACGTTAACTTCAATTGAGTAAATTGAGATTCCCTTGCTAAGCTTTAAAAAAAAATTATAATGGCTTCAAATCATAATTTAGATTTCTCAAGATCATCAAAATAAGGATGTTGCATTGCTTTTTTGGCTGAGATTCTCTTTGATGGATCATAAATCAGCATTTTCTGCAACGAGAGACTAATCAATTTTTAGTAGTTTACTTACAAATATGCAAGTAAAAAAAGAAAAAGAAAGAGCATCGAAAATGGAAATGAAATGAAAATAGATGGAAGGAACTTATAGATAGGCATGTCAGTCTCTCAACTTACTCACTCTTGGTCATACATCTTCACTGGGAGTTCCAAGATACCTATTGCACACAACACCTCTCATGAATAGAAGAACTTGAAATTTGAGATGCTCTCATAATGTCTACATCATAAGTGATCATGATAAGGTTAACTTCAAGTAAATAACTTGAAATTACCTAACCAAGCTTCACACACACTTTTATAATGGCTTAAAATCATAACTGAGATTTGTCAAGATCATCAAAATAAGGATGTTGCATTTCTTTTCTGGCTGAGATTCTCTTTGATGGCTCATAAATCTGTATTTTCTACAAGGGGACACCAATCAATGCTTTAGATGTGGCTTACGGTTCTGACTACTGATTCTCCTCCTTACCACATCCCTTTGATTTGGAGATGGCCTTGTGTTATTCTTCCAATACTCTTCAATTAGTGTTCTCAATGCTTCAACAACTTTTTTATCTTTTTGTGGTAGTCTCCTCGAGAATGCCCATAATTCATTTGAATCGATGCCCTCAATTATTTTCTGCCTTTGAACGACTTGTGATAAAGTTCTTCTACTAATTCTCATTTGTTCACTCGTCTTTCTAATGAGATGAGCTTTCTTTGTTTGACTACTTACCAAATTTGTTGTAATGACACGTCGAGTGACATTACTATCCTTTGAGTGTGAGGTCTTACCCACACTCTCATAAGCATCCATTAGATTCTTCAAAATAGTTTTTTCACTTGATTCATTTGATGTTCTCAACCCAAGAGTCTTCATGATGTTTCTATACTTTATACCCTGCATCATTTCAACAAATAGTTGACATCTTGCGGTCTCATTTATCCTTTCAAAGAAGAAATTCCAAATCTTATCAGCATATCTTCTACAAGAGCATGTTGAAATCTTACCTTCCATGTGTTGCAAAATATCCTCATCAATATTAATCAAATACTTTGGATTTCTACGCAAAATTCTAGGTGGTGTTCTTCTAGGTACATACATCTCAACATTAGGAATTTCATCAATATTTAATTGAGGTGGGATAGATTGTGTACCTTCAATCGAGGGTGGAGTAGAAGAAATACCTTGAGGTTCACATGGGGATGATGACATACCTTCTTCATAAAATCAGAGTGATGATGTAATCTCAACTTGAGATGCGGTGGATGGTGTCCAACCATATTCACTTGCGGTAGATGGTATCCCTCCATATTCACTTGTGGTAGATGGTGTCCCTCCATATTCACTTGTGCTTAATGGTGACCCTTCATATTCACTTGTGGTAGATGGAGTGTCTCCAACTATGGTATTTGAATCTATCCTACCATGACTCTTTCACATTTGTTTCCTTTCTACTCCCAATGCCTGTTCTCTTTTTGATGGTTGAGGTTCCTCTTCAATTGGCTTGTTTTCATCAATCGTACCTAATTTCTTCTTTTCATGATATGCCGCCACCCGTTCTCTCTCCTTTTCTTTGAAGGTTTCATACTCTTCATCTATTAGTTTTTTTATTGTTCTTTTCTTTGGCATGGCAAATAATTTTACCTGTAGCATTATAATGAGATGAATATTAACTCCTAAAAAATGTATCCATTCAAAGAAATGAAATATATGTCATTCAAGGCTTCATAAAAAATACTTATAGTCATCATGTATAAGAGTATTTATAGCATAGAAAAAGGCGATGCAAGGGAATGCCATGATTACAAGATAGGCTCAAAATAGAAGCATGGACAAGGCATGTGAATTCAAATTCCTTGGCAAGCTAGTGGAGCATTGGCAAGCTAGCTCACTCACTAACCTACCAATGTAGTAGGTTTGAGAAGGTAGAGGTAGTGTATGCCTCATAGAAATCACTATGATACCCAATTTCTATGAGGCATATGTTGCCCCTACCTTCTCAACCCTACCGCATTGCAAGCTAGTGGAGCGTTGGCAAGCTAGCTCACTCCACTAGCTTGCCAATGCGGTAGGGTTGAGAAGGTAGAAGCAGTGTATGCCTCATGGAAATGGATTCTCACATTGATACATCACCATGAGACTCCATTTCTATGAGGCATACGCTTCCCCTACCTTCTCAACCCTACTGCATTAGCAAGCTAGCTCACTCACTAGCTTGCAATGCGGTAGGGTTAAGAAGGTAGTATCACCGTGGGACCCCATTTCTATGAGGCATACGCTACCCCTACCTTCTCAACCCTATCATATTGCAAGCTAGTGGAGCATTGGAAAGCTAGCTCACTCCACTAGCTTTCCAATGCGATAGGGTTGAGAAGGTAGGGGCAGTGTAATCCTCATCAAAATGGGGTCTCACAGTGATGTACCACATTGCAAGCTAGTGGAGCATTGGCAAGCTAGTTCGCTCCTCTAGCTTTCCAATGCGGTAGGGTTGAGAAGGTAGGGGCAACATATGCCTTGTAGAAATGGGGTCTTATGGTGATTACTAGCTTTCTAATGCAGTGGGGTTGAGAAGGTAGGGGCAGTGTATGCCTCATAGAAATTGGGTCTCACGGTGATCAAGCTAGTGCGCTCCACCCTAAATACAATTTTAAGGTTTGAAAGTCATTTAAAATAGTGTATTAACCCATTCCTCTCACTATGGCCACTATAACTCAAGGAATTGGTCTTCAACATCACTAAAAAGGTGTGGGAATGTTGAGTAAGTATAGGGGAGGTCAAGAGTTGAGTTGGGTATGAAGCCTTGTAGTGAAATTTGGTGTTTTCCATGTGAATTTGAGAGGTTTTGACATGCTAAAGTGAGTATTGTGTTAGGGAAGCATTTTTTCTTGTTGAATTAAGTTTTTGCAGGCCATTTTAGACCTATTTGAGGTGGTGGAATTTTGTGATAAGGTTGGAAAATGTGTTTTCCAATAAGCCCTAGGTTATTTGGCTTTAAAAGAGGGTTTTTGGTTTTGGTTTTGATTGCAAGATAGGTTGCACCTTTCCCCATGTTACTAATCAAGGAATCATTTAAAATATATCACAACTAAAAGTGATGAGTTAAGTTTAGTGATGAGATAAATTTAGAAATAGAGATGAAAACCAAAATAGTTTCTAAGAACTATCAATGTGCGATGAGTATATTCCAATTTTTTAGAGACATGTATGGAAAATTTGGTAGCATAGACAAGGAAATCAACTGCTTGGTATAACTATTTGACAAAATACCTCAATGATAGCTTTGGAGAGTTGTATGTGCATCCATAATAAAGGATTGAGAAATGATGTTTTATTTTACTTCCTTAAAATGTATGTCATATATATGTGTATACAAAATGTGGAAGCATACACAAGGTAAGTCAATTGTTAAATAACAAAATGCCTCAAAGAGATGTGGTTTAAAAATGTAATTGGCAAGTGTGTAGAATTGTGTAATTTAAAATGTGCATTGACAACCTAAGGTTATAATGGTAAACAAACAATGATCAACATGGAATATGCAGAATAAAAAAAATGAAAGCAAGCCATAATAGAATGAAAGAAAATGTGTAAAGACTTCACATACCTAAAAAACCAGAGTTTCAAATGGAGTAATTCAACCCAATTATGTAGCCTTAACTTCTTCTTTCTTCAAACTCCTCAAAAATTTGACTTTTTCAAAAGCTTGTTCCCCTCCAAACTTCAATTATATATCAATTTTCAATGGAATTCAAACTTGTATTGATATTATGTCTTTCAATGTGAAAACTCTACTATTTCATGCAAAGGTGGTAGAAAGATCATGAAAAAGGTGGTGGAATGTGAAAAACATGCATGCACACTTCACAACATCATCAAAAAGCTATTTTTTGTTGGAGCACACACGGAACCAGGAGAATATGGAGAATGTGGGCCTTGAGATCACGAGTTTATTGAATTTTTTTACCATTTTTTAGTGCAACACAAAACGTGCTCGTGTTATAACGTGAGTGCGTTATTTCTTCCTAAAATAGCCATATCTCTATTTCTTCAAAACGCGCTCACATTATGAGAAAGTTGGTTTTTTAATAGATT